>PVKP010027613.1:0-31087 GCA_004027715.1 Plecturocebus donacophilus
CTGGTCACATATTTTTAAATCATCAGAACTTGTGAGAACTCACTCACTAACATGAAAACAGCATGGGGGAAATCCACCCCCCATGATTCAATCACCTTTAACCAGGGTTTCCCCCAACATGGAAATTACAGTTTAACATGATATTTGGGTGGGGACCATACCCAAACTATATCACTTTCTTGCTGTATGAACATTGATGGCAAGTTTGAGTTCAGACTGCTAGACTGGGTTCTCTATTAGAACACTTCACAACTCAATACCGCTGCCATGAAATAAAAACAAGGTTGCTGGATATGTTTTTTTTTGGTTTTTTTTTTTTTTTTTTTTTTTAATAAGAGAAAAAGAGAAAGAGAAAGAAAAAGTGGGAGAGAGAACAGAATTCTTGCTCTATTGCCCAGGTTGGAATGCAATCTTAAAAAGGTATCAAAAACCTCTTTTATGCCATCAATTATACTTAACAACAGAGACAGAAAGGAATACAGGAAGAAATAACAAACAGTCAACCAATATTTCATTTAGGTCTGTGACATACTTATGTAAATACTAAAGAGTAATTCACTTTCTGTTATATAGTCACTTTCAGAATGGGTGTATTGTAAATTAACAATGCAACGTCAAAATCTCCTGCCATTATTGTGCGGGAGTCCAAATCTCTTTGTAAGTCAATAAAAACTTGTCTTATGTATCTGGGTGCTCCTATATTAGGTACGTATGTATTTATAATCATTAACTTCTGTTGTTACATTGATCCTACTACCATTATGTAATGTCCTTCTTTGTTTCTTTTAGTCTTTATTACTGTTAAAGTCTATTTTATTGGAGACAAGAGTTACAACTCCTGCTTTTTTTTTTCTCTCTCCATTTAATTAGTAAATCTTCCTCCATCCATTTATTTTAAGTCTTTGTGTATCGTTGGGAGTTGGATCTGGATACTACGTACCAATGGATTTTTAACTTTTTATTCAATTTGCCTGTCTGTGACTTTGATTAGGGCATTGTATCCATTTAAGTTTAAAATTAATATTAATATTTGTGAGTTCAATATTGTAATTTAATGCTAACTGGCTTTTTTGCCCATTAGTTGATGTAAATTCTTCATTATGGAGATACTCTTTACGTTTTGGTGAATTTTTGAGATAACTGATACTGGTTGTTCCTTTCTGTTTGTAGCGCTTCTTTCAGAAGATCTTGTAAAACAGGCCTGGTAGTGATGAAATCTCTGAGTGCTTGCTTGTTCGTGAAAAATTTTATTTTTCCTTTGTTTTTAAAACTTAGTTTGGCAGGATATGTGATTCTGGGTGGAAAATTCTTTTCTTCAAGGATATTGAATATTGACCCCCACTCTCTTCTAGATTGTAGGGTTTCTGCTGAGAGGTCTGCTGTGTCTGATAAGCTTCCCTTTATAGGTAATCTGACTTTTCTCTCTAGCTGCCCTTAAAATTTTCTCCTTTATTTCAACCCTAGTAAATCTAGCAATTATATGTCTTGGAGTTGGTCTACTTGAGGAATATCTCTGTGGTGTTCTCTGGATTACCTGGAGTTGAGTATTATCCTTACTAGGTTAGGAAAGATTTCCTGAAAAATCTCCTGAAAAATATTTTCCAACTTAGGTTCATTCTCTTCATGACATTCAGGTACACCGATCAATTGTAAATTAGGTCTTTTCACATAGTCCCATATTTCCTGGAGACTTTGCTCATTCCTTTTTACTCTTTGTTCTCAAATCTTGTCTTCTCATTTCATTTCATTAAGTAGGTCTTCGATCTCTGATATCCTTTCTTCTCCTTGATCAATTTGACTGTTAAAACCTGTGCATACTTCGCGAAGTTCTCTTATTATGTTCTTCAGTTCCACTAATTCTCTTATATTGTTTTCTAAATTGTCTATTCTCATTAGGATTTCATCAAACCTTTTTGCAAGGTTCTTAGTTTCTTTGCATTGGGCTAGAACATGTTCTTTTAACTCAGAGAAGTTCCTTATCATCCACCTTCTGAAGCCCATTTCTGTTATTGGAATGCACTTGTTCTCCATCAGGACTTGTTCCCTTAATGGTGGAGAACTGTGATCCCCTGTAGAAGGAGAAGCATTCTGCTTCTGGGTATTCTCAGCTTTTTTACGCTGGTTCCTTCCCGTCACTGTAATTTTATCCACCTGTCATCTCTGTAATTACCTACTTTCAATTTAGGTCTCTGAGTGGAGGTCCAACTTATTGATTCCCAACGCCGAAATCTGAGCAACCCACTGTGCCAGGTAAAACCGCAGCCTTAAAATTCGTGGTGCTTCTCTGCTCGGGGGATCTCTTGTCTGGCTTCCCTCTTGAAATGGGTGACTCATCTTCCTGGAGACCCAAATGTCAATCAGAAGGGAAGCTAGATCCCATTCACTCTGCACCGAGAACCGCCACGCCAAAGCACCGGCAAAACTGCCACGCCGGCCACAAGAGTCGGGCTGGCGACTCGTGGGGCTCCTCTGCTGGGAATCCTAGTCCCTAAGCAACAAAATTTTTTCTGAAAATGTGGCGTCCTCTCATTTTGTGTGCTTTCTCTGGGAGCTACAGTCCTGAGCTGCTAGTAGTCAGCCATCTTGTATCTCTCTTGGATCTGTTAAAAGGAATAGAAATCATTAAAAATTGCACAAAATTAAAAAAAAAAAAGCCCCACAGATTTTTAATTCAGATAGGCAGCAGCACCAACTGGTCAAGGTTTCATCCTTTTAAGATAAGTCACCTGGGTTTAAATCGTAGCTCTGCTTTATTATTTGATTATTTGTGCAAGTTCTTCTCCACCTTATTTTCATACCTATAAAATGAAGACAACATTTGACCTATCTCACAGGTTTGTTGAAAGTATCAAATAAGACAATAAAGATTAGGTGTTTTATAGGCAATTTATAGACCTTGTTTGTTTTTTTAATTTCTAAGATTTCAACACCTTCTTGTTGGCACTCAAAGGAGGACAAAACTGGCTTTTTTTTTTTTGAGATGGTGTCTCATTCTGTCACCCAGGCTGGAGTGCAATGGTGCAGTCTCAGCTCACTGCAACCTCTGCCCCTCAGGTTCAAGCGATTATCCTGACTCAGCCTCCCAAGTAGCTGGGATTACAGGCATGCACCACCATGCCCATGCACCATGATTACAACATGGTGAAATCCCATACAAATATAAATATATTTTTAGTAGAGATGGGGTTTTACCATGTTGGCCAGGTTAGTTTCGAAATCCTGACCTCAAGTGATCCACCCACCTTGGCCTCCCAAAGTGTTGGGATTACAGGCATGAGAAACTGCATGAGGCCAAAATGGCTTTTTTTAAAATTTCAGTTGTTTTTAATACACATTGCTGGGAATTCTATCTCATTTTTCTCTACTCATCAGTAGGAACCTGAGTTGACACAGGGCTGGCTGTTAAAGTGGTGTTAACAGTATCAACGTTTGTCTGGGGTCTGTAGCTCTAAAATAAAGAAGCCAGTTAGACCCTTAAGCAGATATGATGAAGAATTTCTATATTTGGTAAAACTTCTCATGGAAGCTCTAACTGGGGGATCAGCTTTGCTATTAATAATCCTCACCACTACATCATAAAGATCAAAGGACTTCCCTTCCTTGTATTGTATAGGTGGCTTTCCCACTGTGAGGTTTTATATGATACTCTGTCATCTGTGTGAGGTACAATGGCTATTTTCCTAGGGAAAGGAAATCTCAAGGACCAGGTGCTTAAACACAGAAGTGTACAGATATGTATTCCATCTTATGGCCTCCAAAACCATTAGGTTATTACAGCTGTACCTCTGTTTCATATTAAGACTAGATCACTCTATGGCCCATCTATGGAGACATTCTATTCTTTCTTATTAAGCAACAGATAAGCCATCTATATTCCAGTTGAAAAGTGCTTCTCTGTGGATGTTTTAAACATGATCTACCAGGTCTCTCTTTTCCAGGGGCCCATTTGTGCCCTCTCTAGCTATGGATACCTACTCATAGAGGTCCCTTAAAATGGAGTACTTCCCTGTGCCTCTTTTCCATCATCCTGCTGCCCTTACTATCTCAAAATGGCAACTTCTACAAGCCAATCAATTTTAATTCATTTTTAAGGATGAGGAAACTGAATCCCAGAGTGTTTGTGAAGGTTGACCACCTCTCGCAGTCACTGAGTCAGTGCTCCATGCTTTTCCCACAACCCCATACTGACTAGTTATCTGACATTCTTTTATGAAGTCTGAAACATGTCTAAAACTTCTGCTTGTGTTAATACAAGAAGTCAACATTCACACCAAAACTAGAATAAAGGGTGACTAGCCCTACTAGATATTAAAATATTAATTATGATCCTATAGAAATCATGACAGCATGGTATTAGTGCAGGAATACACACATAAATAAATAGAACTAATTAAATCAAGGAACAGAATTACATAGATATCACACTACAAAGCAGTGGGGAAATGAATCAAGAAATAGTCCTGGTAAAATTGGGTTCTATCTCAATAGGGTGTATTAACTTAAGAGGTAATGAACTTGGAGTTCTACTCCAGCCAATGTACACAAATGAATTCCAGGTGGACCAAAGGCAGAAATAGGAAAAGTAAACATTTTAGATTTATAGATGTCAGAGAATACTTCTGTTACTTTAAAATGGAAAATGGGTTTTTAAAAGATACATAAAGACAAATAAATATTGAAATTTAAAACTTCTTTACAACAAAAGACAACCTATACAGCTCAGAGGTAAACCATAATTTGGCAGAGGGTATTTTCACACATTAAGCCCCACAAAGGAGTAATTACCAGACTATATACTCTTTAAAATTCCTAAAATTCAATATGAAATAAATATAAGTAACCCAATAAAAATGATCAACAAATACCAATGGCCAATTTTAAAAAGAAGAAAACACAAAAGGCCAATAAACATGAAAAGTTGGTCATTCTTGCTATTATCAGCCCCAAAACAGCCAGTACTTCAAGGTGGATCCTGAGTGACTAATTGGGCTTAAATTCAAAATGGAGCCAAATGTCCAATTGCTGACTAGAGACTATACATGTATCCTGCATTCTTAGAAGAACCACAGGCTAAGGGAATCTGTTCCCATTTATACTACCTCAATCAACACTGCCAGAAAGTCCCATTTTGCCACCTGGACCTAACCACTAGATTGTGACCTGTGATAGATCTTAACATCAACTAATCAGAACAAATAATCTGGTATTTTTTATTTGCACAGCAGACAGAAGTAAGAACCTGGGTGACAACTTTCTCTATTTAAAAAAAAAAAAAAGAGAAAAAGAATCTCTCTTTGTTCTGGAGGAGTGCACCTCTGTCTTGTACTGAAGGTCGCATCTTCCTGGTTTGCAAACTGCTTGCTGCAATAAAGTCTCTAATTTAAAACATTTTTTTTTCTTTTCAGTGGATTTGTTAACACTACTAAGGAAATGCAAAATAAAACCACAGTAAAGTATAATCTCACACCCTTCAGATAGCTAAAAATTTCAGTCTGACAATTCCAAGAGTTGGCAGTGATATAGATCAACAGTATCTCTTATACACTGCAAGTGGGAATCTATGTTAGCATAACCAACTTTGGAGAATAGTTTGGTGATATATATAATTAAGTTGAAGATGCGTATACCTTCAACTTGGCAATTACATTCTTAAGACTATACCCTGGAAAATTCTTGCACATATATACAAGAAAACATACATGAATGTTTATGGTAGGATTGTTTGTATGATAAAAAGTAGGAGACAACCTATAAAAGACTATTAATAGAAGATAAGGTCATTACCTTGTGAGTATTCATGGCTGTGACTATTGTACAGCAATGAAAAGGAATAAATAAACTAGAGGTAATTAAATCAACATAAATAAGTCCCCTAAACATAATGCAGAATGAAAAAAAGAGCAGTTTGTGAAATACATAATAGCATTTTATATAGAGTTTAAAGCATGTAAAATAAAACAATATGTTTTTGATATATACGTATGTAATTATAAAGAAATATACTGAAACATTAAATATTAATTTGGTGAGAAGTGGTATGGGAGCTTAGAGTGTAACATAGGTGCTAGTCTCATTAGTGCTGGTAGCACTTCTCAAACAGAATCATGAGTATATCTGGGATGTATGATCGTAACTTTTCTAATTAGAGGGAAGACATATGAGCATGAACAACTTTTACTAGTTACATCACAAGTACTTGGTAATTTGCTACCTGTTTTTACATTTATCGTTTCATTCAATCCTCACAGCTGTTCCTCTTCTAATTTCATGGTTTACAAGGAAAACATTCTATTTGCATTCTAAAATACATTCCACATTGCTAGTGTAATCAATGTACTGGACAATCAGAGTCATAGATTCCAGTGTAGCTGCTGACATTGACGAGCTTGGTGACCTGAAGCAACTTACTTAAACTTTTTAGACTTCTGATTCCTCATTTCTAAAATGAGAGGCTTGAACTAGATGAATACTTAGACTTCTTCCATGATTGTTCCCTCAGTTAGGTTATTGACCTTAATAATTTATTAAGAACCATTTTGGTAAAACAATTAACCAAAGCAGAAATTACAGGAAACTTTCAGATGGGAGTAGTAATTTGCAGTTATCAAGAAACTGGACTGAATATTACAATAAACATACCTCATAAAAATGCCTATTGTAAAAAATGTTTTTAAAAGACTTTTCTTAAATATAGAGTAGAAAATCTACTCCTTTATGAACTGACGCAGATTCTAATTAGGCAGATTTTGCTGTGTCAGATTCTTTTTACTGCACTGCATTATTGTGCTGTAAAACTGAATTAATTGGCACTATACTTTGAGAATTGGTCGCTACGGTTAGCCCATCTATTTTAAATAGAAATGGAATCGAAAAGTACTCTATTAACATGACTCCATCATCACAATCAAGAAATCTCTACATAATGTCCTTAAAAAAAAGCTAACTAATCTCTCCCTGAAGTTATTTCTTATTGCATTTTTTCATTTCCTTTCCTTTTATAGATATGCAATTTTGTGACACAGTTGTAGGGTATATGAATGTGTAGCTCTACAGAAATATTCATGAGGGATATTTCTGTCTGTCTTTAGAATCTTACTAATTGTCTAGAAACAAAATACCCCTGTCCTAGATAACAAGAGAAAAATATTGACAAATTCTTGTTCAATATCTCCCTTTTGTTGTAGTCGATCAGTACTCCTCAGAAATGGTATTGATATATTACCATCCCAAAGAGGCCAACTGCAGCACATTTTAGTAGATTAGAGTTTCCTTCCATTTCAATCCAGTCTGGTTTTCCTGAAAATACAGTCTTACCCTTGATGGAACTCTGAGAAAGAAAACAAATAATTAATATAGGAAACTAACATTTATTGAGCACTGATTTCCTTTGCACGACAGGGAGCACTTTTGCCTTCTGTAGCATCTCAACAACACATCTGAAAAAGTAGTCTCGAATGAATTTAAAAATAAAAGATGAATACCTAAAATAAAATAACAAAGATTAATAAAGAGATAGGCATTTGCAACAAAACAGGCAAATAAGAACAAAAGAAAACAAAGACAAAAGAAAGTGGCTGTATTAGTCTATTCTCACACTGCTATAAAGAGACTTTTGGAGACTGTAATTTATAAAGGAAAGAGGTTTAACTGACTCACAGTTGAGCATGGATGGGGAGGCCTCGGGAAACTTACCATCATGGTGGAATGAGAAGGGGAAGCAAGGTACATCATACATGACAGCAGAAGAGAAGTGAGAGCACAGGAAAAACTAACACTTTTGAAACCATCAGACCTCATGAGAACTCCCCTCATTATCAGGAGAATAGCATGGGTGAAACCTCCCCGATGAACCAGTCACTTTCCACCAGGTCCCTGCCTCAACATGTGGGAATTATAATTCCAGATGAGATTTGGGTGGGGACACAAAGCCAAACCATATCAGTGGCAATATTAATATCAATTAAAGTATAGCTTGAAACCATAAGCCTGAAATGAGCCAGAGTGATGCAGACAGAAGGCAGGAAAATACTGGCTAGAAGAGGACAGTTCCCTGGCAAAGACCCCACTCTCAAACCTGGAAACTGCAGCCCTAAAGGAGAACAGTTATCCCTGTTTTCCCACCCAAATTTTTCTTTTTCCAAAATCATCCTGGCCTGCCATGCCCCCATCCTGTACCCTTAAAAACCCCAAACTCCACTGGCAGAGGATCAGAGAGGAGAACAAGTGACTGAACTTTGAGAGAAGAGCAACTAAGTGTCAGAGACTATGGATAGATACAGCTTAACTTCACATGCCACAGCTTTGAAGAGGAGCCCAGTTGTCTCTGGTCAGGCTTCCACGAATGATCTCCTTCTTCCCACACCATCCCCTTTTTAGCTCCCCTTCCACTGAGAGCCACTTCCACTGCTTAATAAAATCATCTGCCTTCATCACCCTTGAAACTATTCATGAGACCTGATTATTCCTGGATGCTAAACAAGAACCTGGGTACCAAGAAGGCAGAGTGTAAAAGGCTGTCACCCTGACTCTTCACTGAACTGGTTAACACTTAGCCATCTGTGGACAGTAACTGCTAAAACAGCATTAATTTTAACACACCCTAGATGCTGCTGTGGGGCCAAAGCCCAAAAGCACTTTCCCTGGCACCAACTCACCTGCATGCTCCCCTCCCACAAGGGATTGATTGCAGGTGGTGGCTGATTAAGTGAGCCACACCCCTGTTGCAAGTCCTGTGTAGGGGTCAAGGGAACTCTCTTGTCTCAGGAGGTATACTACATTATGATGAATATGCAATGCACAAAAACATAGCAATTCTGAAAACTTTAAATACTAAACAATAAAGCTGTGAAATATATAATGTAAAGACTTCCAGATATTCAAGATTCCGATAGAATTAATATAATAGTACAAAACATAGTCATCTCTTGTAGAATTTGACAAGTCTTAACCAAAAATTTGTGTAATAAACAAGCTCAGTGAAAAGGTATTTATAGATGTTTATATCCTACAAATAAAATACACATTATTCCCTTATGCCCTTGAAGGATTCACAAAAATCAACATATTAACCCAGAAATAGAAGTTTAGTGTATTACTTAAGGTAGAGATTTTACAAGAATATTCTTGTAGAAAATACAATAAAACTATAAAGCAATAAGCAAAACATAAACACAGAAATTAAAAATACATTTATAGCAAACGTCTGAGAGGAAAAATAAAAACCAAAACAACAATTTCTGAAAAAGATAGAGCTTCTTATAAAAATCAAGGAATGTCAAGGCCTGAAAACTCAAATGTTATTAGGGGCCAAGCAGAGAGTTACCTGCTGAAAACAAGAAACATCTTATTTTAAGTCAATGGAGAATGGTAAGAACTAAGTGGAACTGGAGAACAGATACCAAGCTTAAGTAATTTGAAACCTAAGAGAAAAATAATGTGAGAAATAACAAAAAACAAAGGAAGAAAGAGGGAATGGAAAAGAAAAATGTAAACCAAACAAAACATTTTTGTGATTAGTCCATTTATGATGCCTATTCTATTAAATATAAAGGGAGAATAAAAACAAGCCAAAGAAAGTAAGATGACATAGTCGATAAATTGTTGGAATAATCTCTACCTGCTAGGGCTGTCATGACATTTCACTGGTTCCTCCATTAAGATACCAATGGAGAAGCTTTGCAAACTTAATGTCCAGCCTACCATGCCATACACCAAATGGACTTCTTAGAATTACACCCAGATTTTCAAATACCAAAGATGTTTTTACTCAAGTGGCTGGATAATCGTTCTACCTGCATTTTCTGCTTTGCCTTCTTCATGATTGAGGCAGGTAGGCCCCATTGAGCTGTCTTGTATAATGGAAACTCGGGATGGGCGTGAAAAAATTATGGTCTGTAAGACTCTTTGACTTGTGTTAATAATCTGTGGAAGAGGGTCTGCAACAGGTGCTGAGTGGCTTAGGGAAAACAGGAGAAAGAAAAGGGCATCCCTTAAAGCCTACCTCAAAACAGAATGACTTCACTCAGCTGATGAACAGGTGCCTGAACAGCAGAGATGGGCAATGGGTGAGCAGTTAAGCAGTAGGTCCAGTGTGATGGAGCCTGTTGGGACCTGAAGGTCTAGCATGGGGTTAACTGCCTCCACAGACATGCCTTCGTGGGAAGCCTAGCTCAGGAGCTTCAGAGATCAGGTCCCACACAGACAGGTCAGCATCACCAACACAGACATACTTGTACTGCTTTATATGCCATTGATCTAGGATGTACACGCACGCGCGTGCACGCACACATAGACACACACACACACACAGGTTGGAGGAAAAGGGAGGTAGAAAACTACAAAAATGCCTCACAATGAATAAATTAAACCAAAGTTTAAGAAAATAAAGAAATCTGTAAAATTTAAAAATCCACATTCTGCCAGCCCGAAACATGGGGCTTGAGAATCCCATATGAAGTTGATTTATGGAAAATGGAGAAAGTCATGTTTCTTATATGCCTGCTCTTGAGACTTATAACTGCCTCTCTCATTAGGTTTCCTCTTTGGGTGGCAGGGAGTGCGAAGAAAATTTCCTTCCTTTTTGATATTAAGAGAAAAGCATTGCCTCTTCTCTTGACAGATAAAGCTTCAGGGACTAGATGTGAAATTCAGCCAGTGAGTGTCTTTTTGTCTCTCTTATCCCTGGCAAAGAATTAAAAGTTCTCAATCTGCTTCTAAGAAAATCTTCCTTTAATGGAAATTCAAAGGAAAATAAAAAAAGCATTTGGCTCTGAAGTTCACAGTGATTTTGCAATGTGAAACCACAGATAATAAATGAGATCTCGATTCCAGTTTTTAAACAGTTTGTAAAGCAATTTCAAAGGTAGAAGGAACCACAGAAGAAAAGTAATCATATTTTCCACTCCAAGGAAAATTCATCTCCTTAGTATTCCTGTCAGGTGATCAAAGAAACTGACCACATATAAGGAGCCCCGTTCCTTCCTGGACATGCAAGGCTGACTGAGAACATAAACAACGCTAAGTCAGGTCTTCTTTGCTCTGTCTTTGTTGTTTTCTTTTCCCTAAGCCAAGCGTGTGATATGTCACTTTACTGAATTCCATACACTTGATTAAAACATGTTCATTCAACATACTTGTATTAAGTACTATTCCAAGTCTTAGCAATAAAGCAAGTATTTCAAGAGTCTATTTTGTTTTATGATGAAGCTGGAAGCCATCATTCTCAGCAAACTAACACAGGAACAGAAAACCAAACATCACATGTTCTCACTAATAAGTTGGGAGTTGAACAATGAGAAAAAATGGACACAGGGAGGGGAACATCACACACTGGGGCCTGTCGGGGGTGGGGTGGAAGGTAAGAAGTGGGAGAACATTAGGACAAATACCTAATGCATGCAGGGCTTAAAAAACCTAGATGACAGGTTGATAGGTGCAGCAAACCACCATGGCACGTGTATACCTACGTAACAAACCTGCATGTTCTGCACATGTATCCCAGAACTTAAAATTAAAAAATAAAAAGAAAACCTAGATTTAAACATAAAAACAAAAAGTTTTCTACCTGAGTGGCTATGATACTGTTAAATGGGGATTATATCAATAATTACTTGAGAGAGTTGTGAGGGTAAAATGAAATTTACCAAAGGCAACACAATCTCTGGAACATCATAAATGCTAGATAAATATTAGTTGCCATTTTTATTATTATCTGTGTTTGACGAGCCTGTTTTTTCTCATTGTTGAAAATACCTGTTGAAGATATTCTCACTGAAAAAACATAGACATCCCTAAAAAAGAAAAACCCCCATAATTAAGGGAAACTTGCTTCTCTCCCTCTCTCTCTGTTTCTCTCAATTTCTTTCCCCCGCCATTTGTCTTAGCTTGCACTGCTATAACAAAATACCATCATCAGATGAGTGCCTTAAACAACAGATATTTATTTCTCATAGTTCTGAAAGCTGAACATCCAAAATGAAGGAGCCCGCCAATCTGATTCCTAGTGAGGAAACTTCCTGGTTTGCAGACAGCCACCTCCTCCTTGTGTCCTCTCATGGAGGAGAGAGATCATTCCAATCTCTTCCTCTTCTTGTAAGGACATTAATTTCATAATGTGGCTCCACTTAATAACCTCACCTAACCCTAATTAACTCCCAAAAGTCCCACCCTTAAATATCATCTCACTGAGGATTAGGGCTTCAGCACATAAATTTCAGGGCATGGAGGTGAGTGGGGGGTGGTACACAAACATTCAGTCAATAACATTATTACATGGAAGTATATATAGAGGTTACATTTTATAGTCTTAAATCTGTAGCAAGCACATTCACATGTTTACTAAGAATTAAAAATTATTTGAAAACAATCCCTAGTATCTGTATAACATAATGATACTTATTATTTATATACCATGTCTAGTGATTCTCTTACTGATAGATTTTTTTGGTTATTTTAACTTTTTCTTCATTTTCTTAAAAGTGCTAACATCTTTGTGTATTTCTTGGATCTCTGCTTATTCCTTAGGAAAAATTCCTGTAAGTGGAATTACTGGGCCAAAAATGATGATCATTTTTAAGTATGATACTTTTTCAGAAAGATTGGACCGTCACCAATTTTCATGGCCAAATTTCACAAGGCATTTATGCTCTCATTGGTAGCTTGCCTGACCCTACCTTTTCCCCAATAAAGAACTGATCAAATTTTTATACTTTCCTTTTTTTTCATAAGTGTGGAAAAATCATGGTTATCAATTTTCATTTGCATTTTAACAAATTTGTAGTTGGTTTGTATCTTTTTCTTAGTCATTCTTACTTATGTAAACTGCCCATTTGTATCCTTGGGCTATTTTCTAGTTGCGATCTTAATGTTTATCTATAACTCCTTGTATAATAAGGATATTAGCTCACATCATTTTGTGGCACATTCTCACTCCTCCCACACACTTGTTTATGCCTTTTCAGTTTTTGATCATTTTTGACATTAAAGTTGTTTACTTCTAAATAGATAATTGATGTTCTCTTTGCTAATGTTGTAAATTTGCATTTTTATCTTTATTTTTTAATGGGGTATCAATCACCATAAGCATTTATTCTTTGTATTACAAACAATCCAGTTGTACTTTTAGTTATTTTAAAATGTATAATTAAATTACTATTGATTAGAGTCACCCTATTTGCTATCAAATACTAGATCTTATTCATTCTTTATCTCTTTGGTTAGAAAAATTAACCATCTTTACTCCCCACCTACTGCCCACCCCAGCCCTCCTCCCTCCTAACCTTCACAGACTCTGGTAATAATCCTTCTACTCTCTATCTCCATGAGTTCAATTGTTTTAATTTTCAGCTCTCACAAATAAGTAAGAACATGAGAAGTTTGTCTTTCTGTGCCTGGCTTATTTCACTTAACATAATGACCTCCAGTTTCATCTGCGTTGTTGTAAATGAAAAGATCTCATTCTTTTTTATGGCTGAATAGTACTCCACTGTATATATTTACCACATTTTCTGTATCCATTTGTCTGTTGATGAACACTTGGGTTGTTTCCAAATCTCGGCTATTGTGAACAGCGCTACGACAAACCTGTGAGTGCAGAGATCCCTTTGATTTATACTAATTTATTTTCTTTTGGTTATATACCTCACAGTGGGATTGCTGGATCATATGGTAGCTCTCTTTTTCGTTTTTTTGAGGAATCGTCCTACTGTTATCCGTAGAGGTTGTACTAACTTACATTCCCATCAGCAGTTTACAACAGTTCCCTTTCCTCCACATCCTCACCAACATTTGTTATTGCCTGTCTTTTGGATAAAAGCCATTTTAACCAGGGTGAGATGATAGCTCATTGCAGTTTTGATTTCCATTTCTCTGATTATCAGTGATGCTGAGCACCTTTTCATATGTCTGTCTGCCATTTGTATACCTTCTTTTAAGAAATGTATAGATCCAATGCTATCGCCATCAAGCTATCATTGACCTTCTTCACCGAACTGGAAAAAACCACTTTAAACTTCTTATGGAACCAAAAAAGAGCCTGCAGAGCCAAGACAGTCCTAAGCAAAATAAATAAATAAATAAACAAACAAACCTGGATGCATCATGCCACCTGACTTCAAACTATACTACATGGCTGCAGTAATCAAAACAGCATGGTACTGGTATCAAAACAGCATGGTACTGGTACCAAAACAGCGATATAAACCAATGGAACAGAACAGAGGCCTGGGAAGTAATGCCACACATCTACAACCATCTGATCTTTGACAAACCTGACAAAAACAAGCAATAGGGAAAGGATTCCCTGTATAACAAATGGTGTTGGGAAAAATGGCTAGCCATGTGCAGAAAGCTGAAACTGGACTCATTCCTCACACCTTATAGAAAAATTAACTCCAGATGAATTAAAGATTTAAACAAAAAACCTAACACCATAAAAACCCTAGAAGAAAACCTAGGCAGTACCATTCAGGGCATAGGAATAGGCAAGGATTCATGACTAAAACACCAAAAGCAGTGGCAACAAAAGCCAAAATAGACAAATGGGATATAATTAAACTTAAGACCTTCTGCACAGCAAAAGAAACTATCATTAGTGTTTCTTTTACTTGCCAAAATAGTATTCTGGCAAGTAACAGAATGGAAAAAAATTTTTTGCAATCTACCCATCTGACAAAGGCTCATATCCAGAATCTATAAATAACTTAAACAAATTTATAAACAGCCCCATTAAAAAATAGGCAAAGGATATGAACAGACACTTTTCAAAAGAAAACATTTATGCAGCCAACAAACATATGAAAAAATGTTCATCATCACTGGTCATTACAGAAATGTAAATCAAAACCACATTGAGATACCATCTCACACCAATTAGAATGGTGATCATTTAAAAATCAGGAGGCAACAGATGCTAGACAGGATGTGGAGAAATAGGAATGCTTTTACACTGTTGGTAAGAGTGTAAATTATTTCAACCACTGTGGAAGACAGTGTGGTGATTCCTCAAGAATCTAGAAATAGAAATACCATTTGACCCAGCAATCCCATTACTGGATGTATATCCAAAGTATTATAAATCATTCTATTATAAAGACACATGCACACCTGTGTTCACTGCAGCACTGTTTACAATAGCAAAGACTTGAAACCAACTCCAATGCCCATCAATGATATAGACTGGATAAAGAAAATGTGGCACATGTACACCATGGAATACTATGCAGCCATAAAAAAGGATGACTTCATGTCCTTTGCAGGGACATGGATGAAGCTAGAGACTATCATTCTCAGCAAACTGACACAAGAACAGAAAACCAAACATCGTATGTTCTCACTCATTAAGTGGGTGTTGAAAAATGAGAACATATGGACACAGGGAGGGGAACATCACACACCAGGGCCTGTTGGGGGTTGGGAGAGCTAGTGGAGGGATAGCAGGGGATGGAGGGATTGGAAAGGGATAACCTTAGGAGAGATACCTAAGGTAGATGACAGGGTGATGGATGCAGCAAACCACCATGGCGTGTGTATACGTATGTAATAATCCTGCACCATCTGCACATGTATCCCAGAACTTAAAAGTATAATAATAAATAAAAATAAATGTTTATTAAGATCTTTTGCCTATTTAAAAATCAGATTGTGAGTTTTTTTTTTCCTGTAGAGTTGTTTGAGCTTCTTACTTATACTATTGTTATTAATTCCTTGTCAGATGGGTAGTTTGCAAATACTTTCTCCCACTCTGTGGGTTGTCTCTTCACTTTGTTGATTGTTTCCTTTGCTGTTCTGAAGCTTTTTAACTTGATGTGATCCCATTTGTCCACATTTGCTTTGGTTGCGTGTGCCTGTGGGTTATTACAAGAAATCTTTCCCTAGTTCAGTATCCTGGAGAGTTTCCCCAAAGTTATTTTATAGAAGCTTCATAGTTTGAAGCCTTAGATTTAAGTCTTTCCCCATTTTGATTTGACTTTTATATATGGCAAGAGATAGGAGTCTGGGTTCATTCATACGGCTATGCAGTTTCCACAGCATCATTAACCAAAGAGAGTTTCTTTTCCCGGATCCTTGACATCCCTGTCGAAAATGAGCTCAGTAGGTGTGTGGATTTTTTCTGGGTTCTGTATTCTGCTGCATTGGTCAACGTTGTCTATTTTTATGCCAGTCTCATGCCATTTTGGTTACTATAGCTCTGTATTATACTTTGAAGTCAAGTAATGTGATTCCTCCAGTTTTGTTCTTTTGCTCAGAATAGCTTTGGCTATTCTGGGTCTTTTGTGATTTCATATAAATTTTAATTTTTTTTCTATTTTTCTGAAGAATATCATTAGTATTTTGATAGAGATTGCACTGGATCTGTAGATTGCTTTGGGTAGTATGGACAGTTTAACAATATTGATTCTTCCAATCCATAAACATGAAATATCTTTCCATTTTTGGTGTCCTCCTCGATGTCTTTCATCAGTGTGTCGTGGTTTTCACTGTAGAGTTCTTTTACTTCTTGGGTTAATTCCTAGGTATTTAATTTTATTTGTGGCTATTATAAATGGGATTATTTTCTTAATTTCTTTTTTAGATTTTTCACTCTTGGCATATGGAAATGCTAGATTTCTGTATGTTGATTTTGTATCCTACAAGTTTATTGAATTTGTTTTTTGGTTCTAATAGATTTTTGGTGGTATCTTTAGGGTTTTCCAAATATAAGATCATATCATCAGCAAACAAGGATAGTTTGTAGTCATGAATATTTTAAATCATCTATTTTACTGTTTAGCTTTTTATTTCCATTGTATTTATCCTATTCAATTGATTTGAGATGTTTAATTTTGATTCTGTCACAGAGCCTCTTGCTAGTTTTCCTAGGGTTGCATCACAATCATATGAGCTAAGCATGCCTCTGTCATCATCCAAGTAAAACACTTAACAAGGCAAAACCACTTGGCATAACATCAGAAACCTCCCTTCAGTTTGACAAGTCCATTTATTAATATTTTTTGGAAAAGGTCTTTTAATTCTCTAAAAATTCCTTTGCTTTATGCACTTCTCTGATTATAATAGCCTTAATTAAATATCCATTGCTGCATAAGAATTTATTGAGCCAGAGACTGTGCCAAAATGAAAGCACTTGCTAAGTAATGAGTTCCCTCAAATGCCAGTCTAAAAATTCTTACACAATTGTTAAGTATTGAAGGTAATTTATGCAAAATATTATGGCTTCCCTTTGAAAGAAGATATTTTATGATTACAAATATGAATATAATAGTATTCTATAAATATGTGCAAAATATAGAGAAATGTGTGGAAACTTAATTATCCCACTACATAGAGAGTGATTAAAAACTAGTAATATTTTGCTGTATTTTCAGGCTTTTATACATGTGTTATATATATTTTTAAATAATGTTTATTTTTCCCTGATTATGATAGACATGCTCTTTGTAGAAAATACTATAAAATATAAAGAAAAAAACCATTCTCATTTTGGTATATAAAGTTTTATTCCTGCTTTTATTTGTTAACTTGACATTGTAGTATATACATTAAGTATTCAAGTGTTTTTGTACATTAAGAAGAAAATTCTTTTAATATTACATTGTCATGTCCTATAATTAATAACCTATACTTAATAACTTCTCTGTTGCTAAATATTTAGATTCTTTCAAATTTTCATTATTTTAAACATGTAAACTGAATATCTTTGAAACTACAGTGTTTTCCTAGTTTGTTTTTCAATTCATATTATTTCCTTAGTGCAGACTCCTAGAAATGGATTGCTGGTATTGTATCTCTTGCCAAATTACTTTTCAGAAAGCTCATATTATTTTAAACCCCTACAAATCTTCCTTTTTGTAGTGTATAAAATATTACCCTGCATTTTTTGGAATGTACATTTCTTGGTAAATAGGGATATTTACCCATCTTCAGGCTTCTTTGCTGTGTTCTTAAAATATTTGACAACATTTAAAGAATTATAACTATTAGTTGTTTCATTTCATCAGAGTCTGAAGACTTCAAATGTTGGGTCCAGTACTTTTTTATTTTTTTAATTGCATTTTAGGTTTTGGGGTACATGTGAAGAACATGCAGGATTGTTGCGTAGGTATGCACATGGCAGCGTGATTTGCTGCCTACCTCCCCATCACCTATATCTTTCATTTCTCCCCATGCTACCTCTCCCCAACTCCCCACGCCCTGCTGTCCCTCCCCTATTCCCCGAAACAGACCCCAGTGTGTGATGCTCCCCTCCCTGTGTCCATGTGTTCTCATTGTTCAACACCCATCCATGAGTGAGAACATGCAGTGTTTGATTTTCTGTTCTTGTGTCAGTTTGCTGCGAATGATGATTTCCAAGTTCATCCATGTCCCTACAAAGGACACGAATTCATCATTTTTTATGGCTGCATAGTATTCCATGGTGTATATGTGCCACATTTTCCAACTCCAGTCTATCATCAATAGGCATTTGGGTTGGTTCCAGGTCTTTGCTATTGTAAACAGTGCTGCAATGAATATTCATGTGCATGTGTCCTTATAGTAGAATGATTTATAATCCTTTGGATATATACCCAGTAATGGGATTGCTGGGTCAAATTGAATTTCTATTTCTAGGTCCCTGAGGAATTGTCACACTGTCTTCCACAGTGGTTGAACTAGTTTATACTCCCACCAACAGTGTAAAAGTGTTCCTATTTCTCCACATCCTGTCTAGCATCTGTTGTCTCCAGATTTTTTATGATCACCATTCTAACTGGCATGAGATGGTATCTCAATGTAGTTTTGATTTGCATTTCTCGAATGACCAGTGATGATGAGCACTTTTTCATATGTTTGTTGGCCTCATGTATGTCTTGTTTTGTAAAGTGTCTGTTCATATCCTTTGTTCACTTTTGAATGGGCTTGTTTTTTTCTTATAGATCTGTTTTAGTTCTTTGTAGATTCTAGATATTAGCCCTTTGTCAGATGGGTAGATTGCAAAAAATTTTCCCATTCTGTTGGTTGCCGATTCACTGTAATGACTGTTTCTTTTGCTGTGCAGAAGCTGTGGAGTTTGATTAGGTCCCATTTGTCTATTTTGGCTTTTGTTGCCAGTGCTTTTGGTGTTTTGGTCATAAAGTTCTTGCCTATGCTTATGTCCTGAATGGTTTTACCTAGATTTTCTTCTAGGGTTTTTATGGTGTTAGGTCTTATATTTAAGTCTTTAATCCATCCCATCTGGAGTTAATTTTAGTGTACGGTGTCAGGAAGGGGTCCAGTTTCTGCTTTCTGCACATGGCTAGCCAGTTTTCCCAACACCATTTATTAAACAGGGACTCCTTTCCCCATTGCTTGTTTTTGTCAGGTTTGTCAAAGATCAGATGGTTGTGGATGTGTGGCATTACTTCCCAGGCCTCTGTTCTGTTCCATTGGTTTGTATGTCTGTTTTGGTACCAGTACCATGCTGTTTTGATTACTGTAGCCTTGTAGTATAGTTTGAAGTCCAGTAGTGTGATGCCTCCAGGGTCCAATGCTTTTAAAACATGAATTACTTGAGGATCTTGTTAAACTGCAGATCCTAATTCAGGAGGTCTAGGGTGGGTCCTGGAATTCTCTTTCTAAAAACTTCCAGGCTATGGGCTTGTGTCATGGTCTCCAGATACAGAAAAGCATTCAGGTGCTCCACTAGTTTCTTATTAAATCTTGGACTCCACTTCCTTCCTGCCTAGGTTTATCTTATTATTTTAACAGTTTGAAAATTTTCTTCTTGATAGAGAAGACCTAAGGGTGAAAAACAAAAAGAAAATGTTGAGAAATGCCATTGATTGCTATATGTTAAAATTATACCACAAAGCCCAAAAAGTGACTTTCTCCTTCTTTCCTTTCCAGGGTTTGAAAGAGTTTTTGATCTTTAGTATTAGAGTAGAACTCAGCACATTTTAGGACTGAATCTTATTAACGTAATTCTCATTTGTCTTCCTTTTGTTCTCATCCTGTCTTTGTCCATCCTTTTGCCATTCATCAGTACGCTTAAAAATTCTTGATGCATCAGCCACAGTGAGCAGGCACAATGACTTTTTTTGGAGGGGGGTAGGGGGACAGAGTCTCAGTCGCCCAGGCTGGAGTGTAGTGGCACAACCTCAGCTTACTACAACCTCCGCCTCTTGGGTTCAAGCGATGATTCTCCTGCCTCAGCCTCCTGAGTAGCTGGGATTACAGGCACCCACCATCATGCCCAGCTAATTTTTCTATATTTAGTAGAGACAGCGTTTCTATATGTTGGCCAGGCTGGTCTCAAACTCCTGACCTCTAGTGATCCGCCCACCTTGCCCTCCCAAAGTGCTGAGATTACAGGCATGAGCCATTGTGCCCAATCCACAATGACTCTTTAAATGCCCTCCCGTAATCTTCCTCATTGTGATAATTACATCATCAGAATATAGCTTCGTAGACACCCCCACCCTTGCCCCATAAACCCTTGAGCCATCTTCTCTTTTTCCCCTCTCACTATGTTCTCTCACCTTCCCGTTATATTGAGCTTTTTGAAATCCACTTTACAAGTCTGGCAAAATACATGATTTTATACCCAGACTCCCTTCCTTAACTATTATGGCCCTTAAGAGAGCATAGTCACCTACCCCCAAGATCACTGTCACTTGCATAGCCTGAAACAGTTCTTCACTAATGAGATTGGTCAAAATTGAGATGAAACATTGAATGTGAAGGAGCTTGCTTTGCAAAATGTAAAGCACTTTATGCATTATATCCTGCTGAGGAGTGAGTCATTCCCCTTGTTCCTTCCTCAGTCTTGTAATTCTCAGCAAAGCAAGTAAAAATGTATCAGTCTGTTTTTATTAATACCAGACTCAGTCTTTCAGATCCCGAATACTTGAAATTCCTCCTGTGTTTCATCTTGCATGCACATCAGATCTGTGGTCTGGGTTGGGAAGGCATACATTTGGGCTTTGTGGTATAATTTTAACATATAGTAATCAGTGGCATTTCTCAACTGCTACTTCTATGTCACTTTCTTCTGAATAATCTTCTTTTATTCTTGAATTATAATTTTGTATTTCATATATTTTATGCACCTGACATATATAACTTCCAAATGTATTTTAATGGCTATATTGTATTCCATTCAGTGGATGTTCCATGTAATTTACTTAAACATTTCCCTAAAATAGGAAACCTGACTTTTTCAGATTTTTTTTAATAAACAGTGATTATATTATTATTTATGTAGCTTTCTTGTATCTCAGATTTTATTTACTTAATATAGATTTCTGTGTTTGGTTCTTGACAAATAAACTGCTACAGTATTTTAAGGATTAAGATAAAACATGCCTCTGACCCAGAAATCATAACATATTCTCTAAGATAAGTTTTATTACTGTTAAACTGTCAGATTAAATTGTGTGTACATTTGAAAATTGAATGAGTGTTACATATTGCTCTCTAAACAATTCTCAATCTGTTTTTCAAAAGAAATAATGAATAATGCCTTAAAATGTATGCAAGTTAGGGAGAAACTGTCATCGATGTTTGATATTACAAGCTGGATGTATTCTTTCTAATTTAATAGACACAAAAATAGCAGCTTGGCTTAATTTTCGTATAGATTGCCAGCTAGGTATATCTTTCAAAATTTGTTTCTAATTTTATTTCTTAATTTCGGAATTACCTCCTTTCTTTGCTTACTTGTCTTGCTTATCAAATCCCAGAAAAATAATGGAAAAGACAGAATTAACAAATAAGCATACCTCTTCATGCATGTGTTTTAATTCTATTTCTAACCTCATGCTTATATGTATCTACACTTATGAAAAAAGACTTGAATATTTTTTCACATGCAGTACTAAATGTCTATCCTTTTATCAGGTCTATTTCGTTAGAGAGTCTTATAAAATTATCTTGCCACATTTGTAGTATGAACACTATCCAACACGTCCATATTCCTGTGGACTTTCACTCTTTGTTGGTGTTTCTAGTTCACTTCATTATTCAGACAGCGTGGGTGTTCATAGACTGTGCTTATGGACTGTTTCTATAAACATTAGAAAATACTTCAAAGAACTGAGTCAAGAGCTGCAGAGATAATCTAAGGATATTGATGTGCAAGTTAAATTAAGTCACCTATCAGGATTTTCAAAAAGAAGCCTAAAAAATAGATAGATACACAAGAGTAGCATTTGGATTTATGAGAAAGCCACAGCAATCAACCTGCTTTTAGAAACTAAGTCAGTTTCTATTAACGGGTCAAGAAAACCATTTTGTGTTTGAATTATTCATTTCATGTAAAATATCTATATTATGTCCAATTTATAAAGAGTTAGCATAGAGTTTTATATGAATTGCTTATGCAAGTCTAGCAACACTGAGATTTTATACACATCAAGCATCTCTTGAAATGTAAATGTCAAACTGATCACAAAATTCATCTTGCTTATTTCAAATACAATAGCAATAAAGTTTTAGTCATTATGGGGATTTAAGTGCCAATCTAAACTTGGTTTTTGAACCTCCACAGATAGCTTTGCATTCTAAGGAGCGTAGATTTTAATATCTTTGCTGAGTGTTATAGATTCCCCCCTCAGTCTCTGGGGAAATGGCAGCTCTCACGTTATTGTCTGAGGATGGTTGCTGGTGGGGTGACTAAACAGACAAGAATAGCTGGTTAATATCTCAGATTGCAAATTCATAACATGTATTATCTGTGTATGGAATAGAAAAAAAAACATAGTGTTATAGGGGTTGGGTCTGCATACACGAAGTTTTAGGTCACATCTATAATAGTAAATCAAAGAGACTGGAAGGTGAAAAACACACCAATATTCTCCTGAAAAAAATATAAAATCCAAGCCATGTTTCTCAATAGGAGGTGATTTTCACCCTCTTTCCAGAGAACATTTGGCAATGTTCAGAGACATTTTTGATTGTTCTAACTTGGGAAGAGAGGGGGTGCTACTGGCATCTAGTAGGCAGAGACCAGGAATGCTGCTAGCCATTCCACAATCACCAAAACAAAGGATTATCTGGCTTAAAATGTCAATAGTGCTCTGATGGAAAAACCCTGAATTGAATAGGTATTTTTTTAAAATCTGGGAATATGTACAACTTGTCTTGACTCTCTTCTTTTTTATTGATTTGTCATAGGGATAAAACCAATAGGGGAAATATGATTGCTGCTTAGCAAATCTGTTTACTTTTTTATTAATACCTAAGACATGGAACCCATATCCTAGAAAAAGAGGTTCAGTGTCTGACCCTGCCAATTCTTTAAGTAAATGATGCTTATCTTGTGTTGTGGCAGACAGGCTAATCAGGTAAAAATGAATTAACATCGAATAATAATAAAATATTAACATTGCCTCAATACCATACAGGACAAAATGGAATCTGGCAATTAGGTAGTTAATGTGATTAATATGAATAACAAGCAAGATGCTTCAGGGCTCCAGAGGAACATTTGTCCGGAATTATCTGGGTTGACTGTCCACTCTTATTATAGAAAGTGAAAGACACCAGATCTCTCCATGCAGCACATGGACATGAACAGTAGCAGAGGACACAGTATATTAGGGTAGAAGCAGGAGAGATAATTGACTAAATGTGTTAGCGTTCTTAGCTAAGAGTGTAACTTCAAATAAGAAATCTAAAAATGAAGAGAGAAAAATGACAGAATGTTCCATTTATCGTTTTTGTATGCTTATAAAAGATAGTCTGCAAAATTTACAGTTCATTTTCTCAAATTCTTCTCCTGCACAGTTTCAGCACAATTCTTTTTAAAATATGGAATAGGAGTGAAATACATGAGGAGTTCCTAGGTGCAGTATCTTTCTGCTGCTGCACCTGACTAGCTTTGATGCCTTGACATGGTCAAGGATGGGCTTCTTTTCACTGTTGCTTTCATTTTTTCCTAAATGTTTATCAACATCAGTTAGTAGTAATGTATTAGTTGTGGGTAGGAGAAATGGAATGTCTTGTAAGGTTGACAGATAGTTATAAATAATTTTGATAAGACACATTAATTGCATGGATATTTTATACTTTACAACATATTTTAGTATTTTAAGAAGGAGTACCCCTAGATAATACCCGTGAGTGTTAGAAAATCCATTACACAGAAAGTTATAACTATATTATACTTCATTAGAAAGTATGTTATATGTATTAGTATTTTAAGTATATTACAGTTAATTAAAAATTAAATTTAAAAATTGGACATACTATTTTTACCAAGTTATGATATAATATGGATTGTCCTCTCTTTTATTTGGTAAGTGTTTTTCTTCCCTTTAGTAAGATTCATTCACCAATTCACATTTAGCCTGAGTTAAATGTATAACTCAACTATACTATCTTACCAGGAAGAGCAACAGTAGACATTTCCTTGTTACCTGCATTAAATACAAATGCAGGTGAAATATAAATGCAAACGCAGGTGAAAACTTTAAAAATAATAATCGAACACTGAAAAAAATAACAAAATATCTACCATTGCCAGTGCTTCTGGTCAAGATAGCATAATTGAAATATATAGAAATAAAAAGGAAATATCCTTATTTTATTGTGTTAAATACAAAGGCAGGTGAAAAGAAAATGTCTATTGCTGCGCTTTGCCGTCAAGATAGCATAATTGAGTTATACATTTACCTTAGTCTTCAAACTGATAGCAATGATAGAAAAAATAGAAAAAATGAAAGTCAAGAATATATGTCCAGGCTCAAAAAATAAGATAAACATCTTCATGAACCAAAACCACACCAAAGTGAACATGTTAAATGGGGCTGAGGCCATGGGTATTCTGAGATCTTGTTCCAGAAGCAAGCAGTGGTGTCCAGATGTCTCGTTTCTGCCAGTAAAGGGAGCCAGTCTCATGTAAATATTTAAAAATGGATGATATTTATAAATATAAATCTATGTTAAATATATGTATATAAATCTATGTGTAAATCTAAATTATGTAACTGAGATATATAAGTGAGGGATTGGAAACAGGTTTGCTGTGTGAAGCCATGGGCTTAGGTAACTCTTTCTGGCATCAGACCTGCACTACAAGAAATATTATTTTAATTGTATCTCTGTATTGATTAGAATGGGATTATGAGTAATTTTTTTTTTTTTTTTGAGATAAGGTCTTGCTCAGTCACCCAGGCTAGAATGCAGTGGTGCGATCATGGCTCACTGTAGCCTTAACTTCCTGGGCTCAAGTGATCCTCCAACCTCAGCCTCCCAAGTAGCTGAGATTACAGGTGTATGCCACCATGCCCAGCTAATTTTTGTATTTTGTGTAGAGATAGATTTCACCATGTTTCCTAGGCTGATCTCAAACTCCTGGGCTCAAGCAATCCATCCACCTCGGCCTCCCAAAGTGCTGGGATTACAGGCATGAGCCACCATGCCTAGCCTACAAGAAATATTAAAGGAAATCCTTCAGGTAGAAAAAAAGTGATCCAGATGGAAGCTAAGATCTACACAATTAAGGGCACCATCAATAGTAACTCTGGGGGTAAATGTCCTAGACTTTTTTTTTTTAACTTTAAAAATAATAATCGAACACTGAAAAAAATAACAAAAGGTAATTATTGTAGTTTATTCTGGCACTCAAGGATGTGTTCTGCAAGGTCACAGGGCACATGGTAGGCATACAACAAAATCTGCATTTCTGTGTACTAACAACAAAAGAAAATTTAAATTTTAAAAATACCCTTTGAATAGCATTAAAAATGAAATAATTAGAAATAAACTTAATAAAGTATGTGTAAGACTTGTACAATAAAAATGATAACAAAAATTAGGTAAGACCTAAATTAATTGAGATATATCATAGATTAAATAACTCAATGTAGCTAAAATGTCAATTCTCTTCAAAGTGATCTATATGTGCAACACAATCTCAATCAAAATTTACAGCTTTTTTTTGGTAGACCCTAGAAAGCCATTTTAAAATTTTTACAACTAAGCCAAAAGCAGAATAGCCAAAACAATTTTTAAAATGAAGAGCAAAGTTGCAGGACTCACACTATCTGATTTCAAGATTTACTGCAAGCTGTGATAATTGAAACAATGTGGTATTGTTGGAAAGACAGATGAGTAGAATGGAAAACGGCAACCAGAAATAAACCACACATATATAGTCATTGATTTTGTACAAAAGGGCCAAGATAACTCAATGGGGAAAAGAGAGTTTTCAGCAAATGGCGCCAAAGTCATTTGATATGTATGTATATGGAAATAAATTATAAATCATATGCAAAAATTGCTTCCAACGGATCACAGACCTAAACAAATAAAGAAAAGTTACAAAAACTCTAGAGGAAAACATAGGGGAAAATCTTAACTACCTTGGATTAGACAATCAGTTCTTAAATAGGACACAAAAGTCACAAAACATAAAATAATAAAAGCGATCAATTAGACCTCACTACAATTAAAAACTGCTGTTCTTTTAAAGCCAGCATTAAGAAAATAAAAATGCAATGCACAGACTGGGAGAAAATATTTCCAGTTCCTATTTCTGACAAAAGAGTGGGCAAGAAATCTGAGCAGACATTTTTCAAAAGAATTTAGGTCAATGGCCATAAACACAGGAAAAGATGTGCAACATCATGGTTGTCGGATAAAAATGAAATAAAATCACAGTGACATACCACTATACAGCCTACAGAACGTCTGAGATTAAGTTTTGTCAAGGAAGCAGAACTGCTGGAACTCTATACAAGATGGAATTTAAAATGACATAAACACTTTGGAAACCAGTTTAACAGTTTCTTAAAAAGTTAAACATACATTTACCATATGACCGACGCAATTGTATTCCTAGGTATTTTATGCAAAAGAAATGAAAATATGTCTACAAAAAGCCATCTACAGGTACACAGATAGCAGTTTTATACATCATAGCCCCAAACTCTAAACAATCCAAATGTCTAATTCAACAGGGTAATTAGAGAAATAAATTGTGTTATGCTCATACGATGACATACTACTGAGAAATGAAAAGAAATTACTGATGTATGCAACAGCATGAAGAGTCCCCAAAATGTTATGCTGAGTGAAAAAAGCCAGGCACCAAAATATACACATTGTATAATTCCATTTGTATGAAAATCTAGAAAAGAGAAGTCTAACTTAGAGTAACAGAAGCCAAAGAAGTGGTTACTTGGTCCTAAAAAGATGGGAGGGTAGGGGAACTTCACTGCAAGAAGGCATGTGGGAAATTTGGAGGATGGAAATTTTCTAAGATTGTGGCCAGGGTCACATCTGTAATCCCAGCACTTTGGGAGGCTGAGGCAGGTGGATCACTTGAGATCAGGAGTTCAAGACCAGCCTGGCCAACATGGCAAAACCCCAACTCTACTAAAAAAAAAAATACAAAAATCCATTGGTTGTGGTGGCAGGCACCTGTAATCCCAGTTACTTAAGAGGCAAAGAGAATTGCTTGAACTTGGGAGGTGGAGGTTGCAGTAAGCTGAGATTGCACCACCACACTCCAGCCTGGGCAAAAGAGCAAGACTCTGTCTCAAAAAAAAAAAAAAAAGATTGTGATGGTGGTTTCACAACTACATACATTTGCAAATATCATGGTACTATATACTTAGAATATGTGCATTTTTTAAATATAAATTATGCTTATATTGTGAGTTGGTAGGTAAAAGGTTCATTAATTTACAGATCAGAAATGTACCTGCCCTTCAATCATATACAATTAAAACAATTTATCATTCACTTGCATATTTGTTTGGCATGGTTTTTCTGATCTAATGTGTGTTCATGTTAGTTTTGTATATCTTGGACGTAACTAACTAGAATTGAGAGAGAGTGTATATAGTTATGTTTAAGATCAATATAGGCCAGGCAGGGTGGATCAGGCCTATAATCTCAATTTTGGGAGGCTAAGGTGGGCAGATCACTTGAGGTCAGGAGTTTAAGACCAGCCTAGCCAACAAAGTGGAACCTTGTCTCCATGAAAAATACAAAAATTAACCAGGCATGGTGGCAGATATCTGTAATCCCAGCTACTTGGGAGGCTGAGGCAGGAGAATCACGGGAGGTAGAAGTTGCAGTGAGCTGAGATTGCACCACTGCACTCCAGCCTGGGCAAGAGAGTGAGACTCCACCTCCAAAGCAGAACAAAACAAAAAATCAGTACAGAAAACAGGGACCTAAAATAGTTCTAAGATGAAGTTTGTTGCAAAGGATATGATTTTTTGCATATAGCTGCATAAAGTTTGGCTTTAAAAACTCTAAGTAAGATTACTGAATATTTGTCAAATGACAAAATTATAAAGGATTTACCATAATGAAGTCATTAAATTCAGTGTGGATACAGTAAATTCTCCAATTGGTGCAAATTACCTACCTTAGGAAGAGGGTATATCATTAATCATTATTCTGGTAAAAACAAGCTTCTGGTATGTACCAGAAGGAATATAAATTATTCTGTTACAGAGATACATGCATGCATATGTTCACTGCAGCACTATTCACAATAACAAAGACATGGAATCAACCTGAATGCTCATCAATGATAGACTGGATAAAGAAAATGTGGTACATATACACCATGGAATACTATGCAGTCATAAAAAGGAACAAGATCATGTATTTTGCAGGGACATGGATGGAGCTGGAGGCCATTATCCTCAGCAAACTATCACAGGAACAGAAAACCAGACACTGCATGTTCTCACTTGTAAGTGGGAGCTAAAAGAGATGAACACATGGACACATGGAGGGGAACAACATACATTGGGGCCTGTCAGAGGGTGAGGGGTCGGAGGAGGGAGAGTGTCAAAAAGAGCTAATGGAAGCTGGGCTTAATACCTAGGTGATGGGATGTTCCATGCAGTAAACCACTAGGGTATACATTTACCTGTGTAATAAGCCTGCACATCCTGCACATGTACCCCTGAACTTAAAATAAAAGTTGGGAGTAAACGTAAATAAAAATCTGTTTGGAAACATTGAAAATATTGGTTAATTATTTTTAAAAAATTGAACTCTGATACTTTTCTCCCATTTTATCCTTCCTTATTTCCTGAAAAGCCTTCAACATTTTATTTCTATAGTTTGGAATAAGGATGTATTCTGTCCTTAAAAACTGTAGGTATTTTAATTACATGTAAATAAATTCACAGAAATAAGTATCCATAGCTAAAGGGTAAGAATAAATAAATACATAAAGAAAGCTAATCTTTATATTTGTATGTCTCAGTATATACAAACCATCTGTTTTCTCTCCTACTCAAATCTTAAAAAGCAAAGTTGCTGTATCATAAAAATAAGACTTTTTGGCCCACTAGATATATCAAAAATTAAAGTGAAATATATTTGTTCACATAGTCAGACATATTCTTATAGGGCCACCTTTAAGGTGGTCTGGGACCTCATGGTGGACAAAAGGAATCAGTGAGAAATGGGTAGGATGAGGGTCACGACTAAGTAGCAGAGGCCACTCAAGGGCCAGGCTTCATACATTGGTAAACTTGGATAGTGTAGCCTGGTAAGCTTTCAGCATCCTAGGGTCTACAGTAGGCTTAGGGCAAAGAGTATTTCCAGATTCACCTGCTGGTAGGAATAGAACTGACAGAAGCCAGACAGGATTGACTGTAGGTTGTAAAGGACTCTTCGATATCTAATGAGCTCAATGAGATCAAGCAGGAGCTTACATCTGAAGTCTATGAACTCTGCTATGACATCTAGGCCATCCCAGTTTGAAAACAGAGAAGCAGTATTATTTAAAATACCTGCAGGCTCTTCTGTTCACATGCTGGCAGGCAGCAGCATTTTTGGGTGAGCAAGTACTAGTCTATCTGTTCTTTCATCTTTTTGGAGAAAGAGGACAGGTAAATGTACTGCATTTACAATAAGCCCTCTCTGGGCAGTTTGCTAGTGATATCTCATCTTATCCCCATGTACTGTCCACATTTTCATAAGAGGAAATCATGAAACTGAAGCTCAGAAAAATTGCCACCTGCTTAAGCTCACATGTTAAGTCATTAAAGTTAAGAATTAAATTCAGGTCTGTCTCCCTCCAAAACGGACGTCTTTTCCTACAACTACGCAAGGCTAAAAGGTTATTTTTGTCAGTATATCAAAAACTAGTAAGACCTTTATGAACACCAGATTCATATTCATCAAATTCACAGGAGACTGATTCATTAAAAGAGTTATAATTTATAAATATACAATGAGAAATAAAACTGACAAGAAAGACTAGAGGGCTTGAATCAATAATTTAGCACAGTCTCTTACTAAATTCAAGAGTTCCCGGGAAACTAAAGTCTATTCAAAATATTGCTTGGTCAGTATAAATCAGAAACAAAAGGTACTGAAGTGATCTATAGTATAAAGTGTCTCCATTAAGAGAGATTGAGGCTGTCTTCTTCACTGGTGAAGAGGTTGCTCTTGGTAATGTTCCTTGGTCCAGAGCTCACTTTCCAAAGGACAGTGCTAAGAATTAGGGTGATGCAAAAATAATTGTGTTTTGGCCATTACTTTTAATACAACTAGCATCACCATACTGCACATGAAAATGCTTCTCTCTTTCAGAATTATTCACATTCTTTCATTCATTATGTAACTGGATAGCTTTAACTTCAAAATGCATTTTAAAACCTTTTTACCCCTCCTTTCTCTCTAGTCTTAAGATGTAATCTTGAAACAGACTATAGACACTTTCTTCTTAGTCTCAAAATGCAGCCTTAAAAAGTACTTTAAAACTGCTTCTTTCCTTTTCTCATCAGACAATCCCTTGCACCATGCATACTTATCTAACTGCCTGCTTGTTATGAAAATTTAGGAGCTAATTTTATAACACGTCAGGTAAGGAGGCACAGTTGTAGAATTCTCCTCAACTTGGAGATAACCCTCAAGATGAATAATCTACAACCTGGTTACAACTGAGACGGCAGCAGCCAGATTCCAGGTAGACAATCGTTCAAGGTAGCCCTTGGAGCAAGCCATGCAGACCCGTATCCAGCACGACTCCTGCATATTTCCCATGCCAAGACTCCCCTTTGAAAGGCCCTTCCCCTGGCCTAACATTTGGAATGGTCTTTTAAGTGCCTGAGCCGGGTCATTCCCCAGCTGCTAGTATTTGAATAAAGTTGCT
>PVKP010027614.1:0-30943 GCA_004027715.1 Plecturocebus donacophilus
TGAAATACGTATGGGTGAAATTACATATCTGGGGTTTGCACTGAAACAATGTGTGGTGGAGGGAGGCAGGAAAGAGTATACATGAAATTAGCCTGGCCAGAAGATTGCTGTTGAAATTGAATGGATACATGGGGCTTCATTGTACAAATCTCTTTACTTTTACATAGCTGTACACTCTCAACATAAATAAGAATTAAAAACACACAACACACACAGATACATATATGTATACACACATATATTTAAAATACACAAAAATATTAGTATGTAAGTCATTAGAGGGTAAATTTACTTCCTGTTGCAAGGTTCTTGTACTGACTAGGAAGAGGATAGAAGTATTAACTCATAGGCTAGGTGCAGTGGCTCACACCTGTAATCCCAACACTTCGGGATGCAGATCTCTTAAGGTCAGGAGTTCAAGACCAGCCTGGCCAACATGGTGAAACCTTGTTTCTAGTAAAAAAAGAAAGAAAAAAAAAAAAAAAAAAAAAAAAGGCCAGGTGCGGTGGCTCATGCCTGTAATCCCAGCACTTTGGGAGGCCGAGGTGGGCGGATCACCTGAAGTCAGGAGTTCAAGACCAGCCTGACCAACATGGTAAAACCCTGTCTCTATTTAAAAAAAAAAAAAATTAACCAGGTGTAGTGGTGCACACCTGTGGTCCCAGCTACTCAGGAGACTGAGGCAGGAGAATTGCTTGAACCCATAGGCAGAGGTCGCAGTGAGCCGAGATTGCTCCACTGCACTCCAGCCTGGGCAGAAGAGCAAGACTCCCTCTGTCTCAAGAAAAAAAAAAAAAGCACTAACTCATGTTAGACTTTGATAAGTGAAGGACGCATGTTGTAAGCTCTAAAATAATCTACTATCATCTTTTAAAATAACTCGATTGCACAGTAACAAAACTAATAGAGAGGGAGGAAATTGAATAATAAAAATAAATGCAAAACAAGATGTAAGAGGTGATAAGAAGAAACAGAATAGGCACAGAAAACAAATTGGTGGTAGCCTTCAACCCAAATAAATTGGTAGTTACATTTAAAAGGACAATCAATAAAAATTAAAATAATTGAAAATAAAATAAAACCCAACTAATGTATTTTATATAAGAATACAGAGGTCGGGCGCGGTGGCTCACGCCTGTAATCCCAGCACTCTGGGAGGCCAAGGTGGGTGGATCACCTGAGGTCGGGAGTTCAAGACCAGCCTGAACGTGGTGAAACCCCGTCTTTTTTAAAAAATAATAATAATAAATTTTAAAAAAAGAATACAGAAAGGTGGAAAATAATGAAAAATATATCATGCACATACTAACCAAGAAAGCTGTATAACCTCTTTTTTTTTTTTTTTTTTTTGAGAAAGAGCCTCACTCTGTCTCCCAGGCTGCTTGCAGTGACGTGATCTTGGCTCACAGCAATCTCTGCCTTCTAGGCTCAAGTAATTCTCCCACCTCAGCCTCCCAAGTAGCTGGGACTATAAGTGTGCCAACTTAGAATTATATTAGCCACACTCAGCTAATTTCATATCTTTTGTAGAGGCGGGGTCTCGCCAAGTTGCCCAGGCTGGTCTTGAACTCCTGGCTTCATTAATCCACCCACCTCGACCTCCCAAAGTGCCGCGATTACAGGCATGAGCCGCTATGCCCAGCATAACTATTTTTAATGAAGTAGACTTTAAAAAGAAAAGTATTATTAGAGATAAGAGATACATCATGGAAAAGAAGTTGCTAGCAGCAGGGTGCAGTGGCTCACGCCTGTAATCCCAGCACTTTGGGAGGCTGAGGTGGGCGGATCACCCGAGGTTGGGAGTATGAGACCAGCCTGAGCAACATGTCAAAACCGTGTCTGTACTAAAAATACAAAAATTAGCTGGGCATGGTGGCGGGAGCCTGTAATTCCAGCTCCTAGGGAGGCTGAGGCAGGAGAATCGCTTGAACCCAGAGGCAGAGGTTGCGATGAGCTGAGATGGTGCCATTGCCCTCCGGCCTGGGCAACAAGAGCAAAACTCAGTCTCAGAAAAAATAAAAAGAAGTTACTAGCTAGTTTCAGTATTTAAAACACCCAGAACTTAACATCCAGGGAACTGGATGTAAAAGTGTTTTTAGAGAAACTAAACCCATAGGTTATACTTAGACAGAGAGAGATTTATTTTAGGAATTGGCTCACATGATTGTGGGGACTAGCAAGTTTAAAATCTATAGCGCAAGCCGGCAGGCTATAAATTCAGGGAAGAGCTGATCTCGAAGTCTAGAACCTAAAATCCGTAGAGCAGTCAGCAGGCCAGACGGCCAGGCAGGACTTCTGTGTTACAGTCTGGAAGCAGAATTCCTGCTTCTCTGGGAAACCTCAGCTTTTGCTCTTAAGGCCTTCAATGGACTGGATGTGGCCCACTCATACGACGGTGGGTAATCTGCCTTACTTGAAGTCAACTGACTGTCAGTGTTAATCACGTCTATGAAATGACCGCCCAGTAAGACATTGACAAGCATTTGACCCAATAACGGAGCACCATAGGTTAGCCGAGCTGACTGACACATAGATTAACCATCGGGAGCGAACAGAATGTCCAAAAAACCAAAATACTAGGGGTGCTACAGCTTACGTAGCTATCATAATTATGTAAAACGTGTAATTACAGAATGAAGATATTAAGATAACCATTAGAATAAAAATATAAACTTTTTTTTTTGAAACCAAATCTTGCTGTCACCCAGGCTCAAGTGCAATGGTGCAATTTTGGCTTACTGCAACCTTTGCCTCTCGGGTTCAAGAGATCCTCCTGCCTCAACTTCTAGCATAGCTGGAATTACAGGTACCCGAGACCATGCCAGGCTCATTTTTGTATTTTTAGTAGAGGTGGGTTTCACCTTGTTGGCCAGGCTGGTCTTGAACTCCTGACCCCAAGTGACCCACCGAGCTCCGCCTCACAAAGTGCTGGGATTATACACACGAGCCACCACGTTCGGCCAAAATTCACCTTTTTTACACAGATCGAAACAGACATTGTGCTGGAGATGAGAGACCTCACTGTCACCATGCTCCTTTTGTACGTCTACTAGGCACAGTGCTGGGTCCAGAGTCGCATCAGCCTTAGGGACCCGCACCCAGGGGCTCCGGCTGTAGCAGAATCCAAAGAATAAAAGCTGGTACTGATAGAGCAGGAGACAGGGCCGGGCACAGTGGCTCATGCCAGTAATCCCAGCAGTCTGGGAGGCCGAGGTGGGCAGATCATGAGGTCAAGAGATCAAGGCCATCCTGGTCAACACGGCGAAGCCTGGTCTCTATTGAAAATTCAAAAATTGCCGGGCGCTGCGGCGCTCTAAGTTCGGCATCAATAGGGTGACCTCCCGGGAGCGGGGGACCACCAGGTTGCCTAAAGAGGGGTGAACCGGCCCAGGTCTGAAACGGAGCAGGTCAAAACTCCCGTGCTGATCAGTCGTGGGATCACACCTGTGAATAGCCACTGCACTCCAGCCTGGGCAACGTAGCGTGACCCCGTCTCTAAAAAAAGTAAATAAATAAAAATAAAAAAAATTAAAACTTAGCTGGGTGTGGTGGCATGTGCCTGCAGTCCCAGCTACTTGGGAGGCTGAGGCAGGAGAATCGCTAGAACCCAGGATGCGGAGGCTGTGGTGAGCCGAGATTGTGCCACTGCACTGAAGCCTGGGAGACAGAGCGAGACTCCGTCTCAAAACAAAGAAAAATAGGAGCCTGGACTCTGGGAGGGCCGGCTAGTGACAGGAAAGCACAGAGGGGAGAGGTGGAAGCAGGCGCATGGGCTTCTGGTGGCCCCGGGGACCCGCGGCAGCCTGGCCAGGGCCCCGCAGGGAGCCGTCTTGGCCAGGAGGACGCTGCAGCAGACCCCTTGCTGAGGCCGTAGCCAGTCCCGCCAGGTCCCAGAGTCCAGTGACCCCTGCTCTGCAGCAGCTGGGGCCAGACCCAGGCTCTCTCCCAGCTTCTTAAAACAGGAAGTGGAGAGAGTCGTCTGACAAAACCCTGTTGCAAACCACATCCTCTCTCTTCACCAAGGGAGAACTGGAGGGAGTGTGGGCGGAGGAAGCATTAGAGCAGAGATTCCTACTCCACCACGGACCCTCAGGCACACAGCAGGGCCCGGGAGACCCCCAGACAGTCACTCGGGGAGGCACAGCAGGTCCAGACTCCACTGGGAGATCTGTGGCAGCAAGTCCCCATTCCCAAAGGCCGCGTGCCCACGGGTGGTCTCCGGTGCCTGAGACCCCAGCCTCATTTGCATCTTTGCAACCTCAAGTTTTAGTGGGTCTGCATTTCTGCATGTTCTCCTAAGCGGAGAAGGAGCACTGCCTGGGGTGGCCTCTGACGTCAATCCCTCGGATCCCCTGGGAGCCACCGGGGAGGCCAAGCAGTCACCAGCCCCCACTTGGCCCTGAGCTGCCATTCTCAGGCCTGTGGAAGCAGACAGAAAGCCCTGAAGATAAACCAAAGGACCAGGTCACGAGGGGCTGGAGGGTGGCATGCGCAATCAGGGCAGGGAAGGATGGACAGATGGGGGAATGGAGGGAGGAAGGAATGAATGAAAAGGTGAAGGAATGAACAAAGAGAGAGAACGGCCTCCCTTTGCTTTAGCGCTGTTCCCTTCGGTTTACAAAGCACTGGAACCCTTCCAATAGCCTGCAAGACAGAACTTCTGGGAAGCAGACCAGGTGGCTGGCAGGGAGGGGATGCTTGCCGTGGCTTTGTGGGCCCAGTGGGAGGCTGGGGGCAGGAAGGGGCATCCTGCATGTCCCCGCTCTGCAGCAGCAGCGGTGGAGGCCTCCCTGGGCTGGGCTTCCTGGAGAGGGTCAGGAAACAGTCGCTATCGCCCCTCTCCACCATGCTGTCATCCAGGGCACAAGGATCAATCACTCAGTCACGGGACCAAGGCCCTGACTCAGGGAGAGGGGATGTGAGGGGTGGGGCGATGGGTCTCCCAGGACTGAGAGATCAGAGATGTGGCCCCGTGCTGGGAGTCGGGGCAGACTGGCTGCGGCAGCATCGTGTGCACCCCAGCAGCCCAGTACCCGCACAGGGAGCCTCTGAGCCCCTTCACCTATGACCCTGGGGGAAGACCCCCGCCTTGGAGAACTGGAGGGGCCTGCACCAGCAGCTGGGTCAGGCGGGGCCAGACCGGTTCCCAAGTGGGATATGCAAATGGGCCTCCCGAACCCTGGAGGCAGGCATAGACTCACACACCACCATTGTCCCTAAATCCCCATCTGCCCCACAGGCACACTCTGCCACCCGTTCTGTGCAAGGGCCCTGAGGCTGCCTCCTTGTGCCCAAGCCCTGCAGGCGGTGAAGCCCAAACCCACGTGGCTCTTGCTTCCTGGGCCCATGCACATGCCTGCACACACACGCGCGCACACACACACACACACACACACACACACACACACGCCTTCTCCAGGAGGGGCTGGCTGCCAATGGCCACCCAGCTCCCTCCCACCTCCCACTCACCGTCCAATATCCGAGCAGACCTTGGAGTCAGCAGCAACAGCAGCGTGGGCAAAGGCCTGGGGGCCACAGGGGACTTGGTGGCCAGAGAGGACCACAGCCAACACAATGACAGCCAGCACCAGCCCCAGCCCCAGCAGGGCCAGGCCGACCACGGTGCCACAGCCCCGCGCCATGGTTCTGCAGCCCAGGAGGAGAGGGGAGGCGGGTGGGCAGACCGAGGGACAGACCAGCGGGCAGATGAAGGAACAAGAAGATGCACAGATGGACTCGAAGGTAACTGCACAGATGGACAAACAGCGGGACTGGAGACAGACACCAAGAAGGACTGACAGTCCAGACAGCTGGACAGAGAGCACAGTCAGAGAAAGACGGGCTTGCAGATGGGGGGCAGTTAGCTCTGAACCGCGGGCTGCCAGAGGGACAGACGGTGAACGGACAGACGGCTGGCGGCCGGGCGAGCTGCTGCCTTCCCCCAGCGCACGCTATGGAGTGGCCGAACTCACGCCTCGACTTCCAGTTTTCAGTTCACGCTTGTTCCTGGCAGGAGGCCATCAGCAGAGCGTCAGAGGGGAGTTTTCCTCGCATAGCGAAGCCAGCTGCTGTGTTGACGCCCCCACGGGTGGTAGGTCCCAAGGCCCCGCCTGCTACCCGCCAGAGCCCGGGGCCACGTTGTCCCAATGTGCTCGAGAAGGGCGGGGCTCCCACGAACCTCCACACCATCCCCTGGGTTCCCGGCAGCTCCGGGAAAGCAGAGCTGGGGCCGCCCAACTCTCTCCCCAGAACCAGCCAGGCCGCCCCCTCCCAGAGTGGAGCCCCACCCCCAGCCCCCACCTCTATCCCTGACCCTCTCCGCATGGCCCAGCCCAGGCAGTGTCAAGGTGGAGCTGAACAGAGACAGAGGGAGAGGGACCCAAGGTGGTGTCACTCAGGACCTGGGTTCAAGTCCCTACGCTTCTGCAGCCTGGCCTGGGTCCCCCAGTTCCCCAGGGTGACCAAGGGCTTCCCAGCCTGCACTGAGAACAGGCAGACTTGGGAGCACCAGACGCCGATGACGACAAGACGCTCCTGCGGGGAGTGCCGACAGACCATGCCTCTCGCCCTTGGCACCGCGACCATCCACGCCTGGGACCTGCTGTCCTGGATATGCAGCCTGGGCCTCCAGGGAGGGAGGCTGAGTCCCCCGGGTGCCTTGCTACGCCCCGCCCGCAACTCTCCCCACCCTGGCTGCGGGTCTGCTTTCCTGAATCCAAGTCCATTACTACTGTTCGCCGAGCCTCCTCTCTGGGGACACTGGCCTGGCCCTGTCCTCCCCAGGCCTCAGGGTGCTTAACTGGGAGGCAGCCAGGGGAGCGAGGACCCATGAGGGGCTCCGTTGACCAAGCTCAGCCGGGGTGCAGGCGATGTGGGCCGGACACTTTCACGCGGCCCCCCAGTCCTCCCCGCTTCCTTCCCAGCTGAGCACTGCCGGCTCCAGATGTCTACACCTGGAGTCAGAGCCCTCGACCTGGACAGCAGAGGAGCTGAGGCACAGAGACAGACTGTCCTTACAGGCCACACAGCCTGCCGGGCCCGTATGTCCAGCCGGAGCCCTGGTCAGCCTGGGCTGCAGTGGCTATTTAGAGGGAGGCTGTTCCCACGGCCGCCTCTCGCCGTAGGGGGCCTGTGGACGCCTCCTCCCACCCCCACCCGACTCGCAAGCCTCAGTGACATTGCTCAATCAGGAGCCGAAGCACATTCCTGGGCCCAGGCCAGGCCACCCACCCACCCGCTGCAGCCCTCGAAGCCCAGAGGCCAGGGCAGCGGGGACAGAGGATGCCCCCCTTCCTCTCCCCACCATCCTGGTCAGGCAGAGGCCAGGGTGCAAGGGCTGCCTGAGCAAAGGCCCAGGGAAAGGAATGGGTGTCATTCTGGTCCTGGCTAGAGGCACAGCGAGGGACATCCCTGAATGTCCTTACTCAGGAAATGATGGGGGCAGGGGCGATGAGAAGGAGAGAGAGGCTTTAAGTTCCCCACCCCCGAGCTGGTCCTGGGCTGAGCGCCGTGAGACCTGGAGAAGCATGGTGTGCCCCGCCAGTGTGTCGGGTCCTGGAAGCTGGCGGCCAGCTCTGACTACGCTTGCTGCTGCACAAACCAGAGCAAGGCTTGCCCCTCCAGCCTCAACCTTCTCCCCTGCAAATGGGGCCACTGCCTTTCCTCTCAGGCCAAAGTAAGGCCTGAGGCTGGGTGCAGTGTCTCACCCCTGTAATCCTAGCACTTTGGGAGGCCAAGATGGAAGGACTGCTTGAAGTCAGGAGTTTAAGACCAGCCTGGTCAATAGCGTGAGACTCCATCTCTACTTGTTTAAATAACAATTTTTAAAAATTACATAGGCCGGGCGCAGTGGCTCACGCCTGTAATCCCAGCCCTTTAGGAGGCTGAGGCAGGCGAATCATTTGAGGTCAGGGGTTCAAGACCAGCCTGGCCAACATAGTGAAACCACATCTCTCATAAAAATTTAAAAGAATTAGCCAGGCATGGTGGCGGGCGCCTGTACTCCCAGCTACTCGGGAGGCTCAGGCAGGAGAACTGCTTGAACCCGGGAGGCGGAGGCTGCCGTGAGCTAAGATCATGCCACTGCACCCCAGCCTGGGCGACTAAGTGAGACTTCATCTCAAAAAAAAAAAAAAAAAAAAATTAGTAAATAAGGATTGAGGAGTCACTTGTACACCAGTTAAGCCCACCTCCGCTCACCCCTGGGGAGCCCCAGAGGCGGAACCCTCCAGGGCTCAGAGCCAGAGGAACACGAGGCAGGCACAAAACCCTGTTTGCCTGTAGGCCCTTCGCAATCACCAGGCTTTCGGGGCTCCCGAAGGAGAGCCAGGACCTGGTCCCTGGCCCCAGTGCCCGGCGATGTCCAGGTTCTGGGCTGTGACCACCACCCCTCACCAGCCCGCCTGCACCAGCCTTGCCCAGGACCCCGCCCCAGTGTGGGAACTTGTGTGCAGAGGACAAGAGAGAAGGCCCCAAGGGAGGCCTGGCGGGGCTGCCGATGGCGAAGGCCGCTGTGTCTAGCTGTTCGCTTCCAGACCCGCTCCCTCTGGGCTGTGTCCCACGCTGGGCCCAGCCCTGGTCCCTGGGATCTGGGGACCTCTTCCAGTTCGCTGTTCCCTGAGAACCGGGCCTCCCTCTGGAGAGGATCACAAGCTTGGGTTTCATTCTGGGCTTGCACTTGGAAAGCCCCCCAAGGGCTCGGCTCTGGCTGGGATGTTTTGCTGCAGCCTCTTGCCAATCCCCACTCCCCAGACCTCAGCTTCACCTCCCGGTGTCCTCAGCAGGGTGAGCTGGACGCCTGCGGGTCTGAGACGGCGCCCGGGTTCCCGGCATCAGCTGGCCACCCTCTGCCCAAGTAAGCGCTAGGTCGTGGCGCCCTCTGGTGGCTGGTCCTAGGTAGTGTCACTGCCCAGCCCCAGGAGGGGAGGGCCTGTCCCCAAGTCCTAGGGCTCAGGGTTGGGAGGGGCACGGCTTGGCGCACACCTGCCCCTGGCCCCCAGCCACGCACCTGGCTCTCCCCATGTCGAAGATGCTGAGGCTCGTTCCAGCGCCCGCGGTGTGAAGGTCTCCGAATCCCACCTCTCCGTCCCTCCCCAGCCAGATGGCTCCATTTTACACACAGGACAGCGGCCCAGAGAGTGGGGAGCCCGGCCAGGGCGCCTGCCTGAAGCCTGGCACAGCAGCTTCATTTATTGTGTTGCTCTGCTGCTCACAGGGGAAGCGCATGCCCCAAAGTCCCCTTCCTGGCCCTGGTGAGTATCTTGTGCCTGGATTGCCGGTCCGCCTTGTCCGCCCCGAGCGCTCAGTAGCCAGCAGGCTCCCCGCCTTTCCTGGAGTCTGAGGCAGCTGCCCAGCCACCAGCTGTGCGGACGATGGCCTGCACCACAGCGATGAAGGACGACGCAAACTGGGTGTGATGGTGCCGGGCCTCCAGGGCTGCAGTCACTGCCTGCGGGTGGCAGGAGAGGGGAGGCCTGAGCAGCGCTCCAGAGGCCACCTGAACCATGCCTGTGTGGTCACAGGCCTCAGCCCAGGTGCTGCTATTTGGGGTCAGGAGATCAGGAAGAGCAGGTTGGGGCCTGCTGGGTCTCACTGGAGCAGGCGGCTTGGCCAGCATGGAACGGGCTCCAGATGGCCCAGGCACCAGACAGAGGACACCAGCCATTGTCCACTCTGTGGTGATCCAGGCCTCCAGCCCAGGATGCCCTGTGGCCCCACACCGTGACTCAGTTTCCCCAACCCCCGGCCCACCTGGTCAATGTTTCTCTCCACTGTGGTGACGTTGGGCAGAAGCTGGTTATGCAGCCGGGGCTCCTCCACGGTCCGCCTCACGTCATAGCCGAACCAGTGGTGGTAGATGATGGCCTGGGGCAGGGGGTGTGCTCAGCATGGCCTGGGGGCTGGGTGGGGCGGGCGGGGCCAGGGAGGGAAGGGATGACACATACCAGCGCCGTGGCCGTGGTGATATGCGTGCCCCCAGAAGCTCCCACCACCATCCGGACCTGGCCGTCCTGACCCACCATGATCGTCGGGCACATGGATGAGAGTGGCTGCTTCCCTGCGGCCGAGGGGAGAACCTGCCCAGACATGCGCCCCTCTCCGCCCCAGTCCCCCACCCCTGGACTTCCACCCCATACCTGGATGGATGAAATTTGTGGGTGAGGGGGGCACCCCGAACTCGTTGGTGATGTTGGGAGAGCTGAAGTCGTCCATTTCGTCATTGAACAGAATGCCGCTGACCGGGGAGCGGACCTTGGAGCCAAAGCTGCAGCCCAGCCGGGTCAGACGGTGCCCGGCCTCGCTCGGCCCAGCCTGGTCCCGTCCACCCGCTGGGGCTCAAACATACTCCCCATGAGGCCCAGAGCAAGCTGCCAAGGCAGGGCCTCAGTTTCCCGCCAGGATAAAAGGTGACGGAGCCACGTTCCTGGATAAGCGGGCGGTCTCTGGGCCACCCGCCCCGGCCCTGCTCCACCCCGGTGGCCCAGCAGACCCTACTAGAGGTTGATGGTGCTGGTGGCAGACACAGCACTGCCGTCCTCTGCGACGACAGACAGGTGGGCAGTGCCCCCGTCGTCCGGCGTGTAGAACTCGGGCTCGTAGTAGGAGGTCGGGTGGGTGGTGTCGTCAGAGATCTGAGCCCGGAGCTGGGCAGCGAAGAACTCGGAGGTCATGTTGCGGACCACCTGCCGAGACCCCAGAGCTGGCCTGAGGAGGTCGGGAGGGAGGGTGGGGAGGGGGCACAGAGTTGTGCAAGCAGGTCTCAGAAGGCCCCAACTGTGGCTCTGACCACAGCGCTCTGGCACCCACAGGCCTCCATGGCTCCCCAGGGCCCAAGGGCTGGCCCAGCCACCTTGCGTGACCCGTCTGACTCCCTGTCTCCAGCCCCTGTGTCTGTCGAGTTCCGGCAACTCCGAATGTCTGTCTGCCCAGCCCTCAGCCTCAAGACCTTTAGTGCATTCAATCAGTCGTTCACTCACGCAGGTGTTTCTAGAGCTTGCATTGTATGCCTGGCACTGGGGAATCAACAGGGAACAGACACTTAGATCCCCACCCTCATGCCAGAAAAAACAAATGCACACAGGGAAAGTGCTGAAACCACAAGCCAGGTAAGGGGAATGGAGAGGCACGGGTATGGACAGAGTGGTCAGGGAGGGCTTCTCGGAGGAGGCAACATCTGAGAAGAGCCTGGAATGCAGCTTAAATGGTCAGTGCAAGGTAAGGGGAATGGAGAGGCATGAGGTATGGACAGAGTGGTCAGGGAGGGCTTCTTGGAGGAGGCAATGTCTGAAAAGAGCCTGGAATGCAGCCTCAATAGTCAGCACAAAGGCCCCGAGGCAGGTGGTATAGGCTGGTGAGAGACAGGCAGAGTGTGATTGGGGTGAAGGGGAGAAGAGGATGCAGATGCAAGATGGGGCCCATCCCACAGGACCTCCTAGGTCCCATAGGGACTTTGGCTTTTGCTCTGTGCCACACAGGCTTAGGGCAGAGGGTGAGCAGGCCGGGGAATGCTTTCACAGGGTCCCTCCGCTGGCTGTGAGGGGGATAAGGATAAAGTCCAAAGGCTTCGGGTGTCAACCGGGCGAGAGATGATGGCTTGCCCTGGGTAGGAGAAAGAGAAGAATCGATGGCGGCCCCGACTAGGGAGGTAAACCCTGCAGAAGGGGCAGGTGTGGGGACGGTCAGGAGCTTGATTTTGGAATCTTCATCAGACCTGAAAAGCATGAGTGCGCGGAGAAGCGTGGCCTACGTATGTGGAGTTCACGGGCAAGGGCGGGCTGAGAGATGAACGTGGAGGTATTGACTGAGTGGTTGCTGAACGCCACGAGCCTGGCCAGGGTCCCCAAGGCAGTGGTGAGGGCTGACCGAGAGGACAGGAGGACGGAGGGGGCAGACAGACAGGATGGGCCCGGAAGGCCAAAGAGAGTGCCTCAGGAGAGTTTCAGCGACACCCCACAGACTGGCCAGCCAACCCCAGGGAACGATGTTCTGTCTGGATCTGCTCCCAAGGAAACAGAAAGGCAAGTCCAGGACGGGAGACATTTTCCAAGACGACTGCCCTGGCTGTAAAAATCAAAAAACAGGCTGGGCAGGCCGGGCGCAGTGGCTCACGCCTGTCATCCCAGCACTTTGGGCGGCCGAGGCGGGCAGGTCACCTGAGGTCGGGAGTTTGAGACCAGCCTGGGCAACATGGCAAGACCCTGACTCTAAAAAAAATGCAAAAATTAGCCAGGTGTGGGGGCATGTGCCTGCGGTCCCAGCTGCTCGGGGGCTGAAGCCGGAGGATTTCTTGAGCCCTGGAGGTTGAGGCCGCAGCTGAGATCACGCCACTGCACGCCAACCTGGATGACAGAGCGTCTGTCCCCGCACAAAAACACAACAGCCGAGGGCGCCTACTGTAGGTAAACAGAAGGGACACAGGGTGTCACCCGGATATCCTGCTGCGGTATGCTCAAGTCCTCACTCTGGGGAGACAACACCCTGAAGCGTGACATCGGCAAGCTGTCGAATCACCCGGAGAAAACACGAATACCAGGCGACGTGGGTGGAGACGGAGGCAGTTAGGAAACCTGGCAGAAACGTCCACACCGCCCGCTCCAGAGAAAGGGAACGCTGCTGCTGGGTGGTTTTGTTTGTTTGTTTGTTATTTTTGTAGGTGTGAAAATTTGCAAAATGAAAACTTGAGGAGAGTGTGGTGAGCTGTGTGAAATGCTGCTGATGGGGAAACTGAGGCTGGACGTGGCGATCTGGTGGCATAGGGTAGAGCAGGAGGGGTTAGCCTGGAGGGAGAGAGGACAGAAGGAGGCAGGAAATGGAAGTTTCTGGAGCAACAGCAGCTGCCTTCCTTTCAGGAATGATCCATTATAAAGGGGTAAATGCCAGGCGCGGTGGCTCGCACCTGTCATCCCAGCACTTTGGGAGGCCGAGGCGGGTGGATCACCTGAGATCAGGAGTTCGAGACCAGGCTGGCCAACATGGTAAAAGCCCACCTCTACTAAAAATACAAAAAATTAGCCGGGCGTGGTGGCACGTGCCTGTAGTCCCAGCTACTAGGGAGGCTGAGGCAGGAGAATCGCTCAAACCCAGGAGGCGGAGGTTGCAGGGAGCTGAGATCACGACACTGCACTCCAGCCTGGACGACAGAGTGAGACTCTATCTCAAAAAAAATAAAAAATAAACAAAATTATAAAGGGGAAAACTGTCAGAGGCAGAGAGGAGCACTGCAGGAACAGTGCACTGAGCCAGCGAGCGGAAAGAAGAGCTGACTTTAGCCAAAAGGGAGGGCAGAGGGACACGCTGTGGTGGCCCTGTACCCTCAGAGAGAAGACGCCGGGTCGCTGGCCGCAGTGGGGTCAGAATGGCAGAATGCTCACGGGCAAAGAGAAGACACCTCCCAGGCAGCTGAGGCCCCTCCTGGGAGGTCACAGGTCAGTGTCGGGGGGTCTGCAGGTCTGCCCAGGAACGCCAGGGACCCGAGTAAGGAGGGATGTGAGGATCCTCAGTGGGAAGAGATACGGCAGGGGTCTCATAGGGACCCAGCACGGAGCAGGGGCGCCTAGTGAGCACGTGGTCAGGCGGTGCCGGGCTGAGGGTGGCACCTGGGAAGCATTAGCTTGGAGGGACAGGGGGTGGGTGGCCAAGGTCTCTGTCCACCTGCCCTCTCCCCCTCGCCCGTCCTCCTCTTGTTTATTTATTTATTTGGTGAGACAGAGTCTCTGTCACCCAGGTGGAGTGCGGTGGTGCAATCTCGGCTCACTGCAACCTCCGCCTCCCAGGTTCAAGCGATTCTCTGCCTTGGCCTCCCGAGTAGCTGGGATTACAGGTGTGTGCCACCACAGCTGGCCAATTTTTGTATTTTTAGTAGAGATGGGGTTTCACCATCTTGGCCAGGCTGGTCTTGAACTCCTGACCTCGTGATCCACCCGCCTCAGCCTCCCAAAGTGCTGGGATTACAGGCGTGAGCCACCGCACCTGGCTTCACCCATTCTTCTCATCATGCCCGAGGGCGGCAGTGCCCCCATGCCTTCCTCACCTCAGCACTGAGCACTCGAGACCCACAGCATGGGCAAAGGCCCTGAGGTAGGAACGTGGCCACTAACTGCCCAAACTGTGAGTTCTGTGGGGCAGAGGCCAAGACTGGGGGTCACCCGCCAATCCATCCCAGCACACAGTAGGCCCACAATCAAAGCTTGTGGCAGGAATGGATTCATGAAGCATATGTGAGGCTGCAGCAGCCCTGGGAAGCCCACCTGGTGCGTCTGCAGCAGGCCCCGCCCCTTACCTTAGTTATATTTACAAACTTGGGGTCCCCAAGCAGGGTCCTCTTGGCGTAGGCGAACCGGAAAGCCTCTACGATGCGGTGGTACGTCAGGCCCTTCTGCCCAGGGGTCTCCACGCTCGCCCGGGAGAAGTTGTACCCTGGTTGATGAGAGCCAGGTGCACGCTGGTGTCCCAGGGACTCAGAGTGGCTCCGATGATTAACAGCTCCCTCAGCCACTTCGCCCACCTCAAGGGGCGTTCTTTATTTTTTTTTTTTTTGAGACGGAGTCTCGCTCTGTTGCCCAGGCTGGAGTGCAGTGGTGCAATCTCGGCTCACCGCAACTCCGCCTCCAGGTTCAAGTGATTCTCCTGCCTCAGCCTCCCCAGTAGCTGGAACGCCAGGCACCCGCCACCACGCCTGGCTAATTTTTGTATTTTCAGTAGAGACAGGGTTTCACTATATTGGCCAGGCTGGTCTTGAACCCCTGACCTCATGATCCGCCTGCCTCGGCCTCCCAAAGTGCTGGGATTACAGGCGTGAGTCACCGCACCTGGCTTCAAGGAGCATTTAATAACCAATAGCAGCAGCTGCTGCTTTAGAAGGCTGTGCTGAGAGTGAAGAGAGGTGAGGGCTTCCCGTGCCGGGACCTCAGGTCACACATCCGCTCTGGCCATGCAGTGACCAAGTGGCGGGGACACCCTCCGGACCAGGCCCTGCAGCCCTGAGCTCCTGCACCTCTCTCCCTCCCGATGACTCCGGTTCCTCCAGCCCTTGAGCCTTGCCTTCTCCATCCCTGGTCACTCTGCAGTGCCTCCTGCAGGACGTGGCAAGCTGTGACGCAGGGGCACTCCTCGGGGGCTCAGTGATGGGGGGACGCGGCCATCAGGGATGCAGCAGGCGTGGGGCTGTGTCATGGGCCACGCTGAAGGGCCGTGGCGGGACCACTCACCTTTGAGGATGTTGAGGATGAGGGCCAGCACGGGCCCACTGAGTGGTGCGCTGGGCATGTAGAGCACTGCGTCTCCCAGGCTGATGTTCAGCGGGTGCTCGATCAGCTCAGCACGGTAGTTGTTCAGGTCCTCGGCTGTCATGATGCCTCCTGCAATGCAACAGCAGCTCGCATGGGCTCGGGGACGGGGCACCACTGCATGGAGGATGGAGCGCAGCGGTGGCGTTGGGGGCAGGCAGGGCTACGTCACAGCGGTGGGGAAAAGCCTGCACCCTGCCGGGGAGGACAACTGCGCTATGGAGGGCGGGACTGTGCCCTGGGAGGGGGCCACAGGCAGCCTCGGCCCCTTGGGATCCTCGTCCCCTCCTGAGCTTGTCTCTGACACTGCTCACCCCACAGCTGGGCCCGGGCCGCGTGCCCCCCGCCTGCTTGGCTCACTGGCTTCCTGGCTGCCTTCTCTCCTCTGTGGCCGGAGAGTTGTTGTTTTTCTTTTTAGACAGGATCTTGCTGTGTCTCCCCGGTTGGAGTGCAGTGGCTTAATCATAGCCTTGAACTCTGGGCTCCAGTGATCCCCCAGCAGGTCCTCCCCAGTAGCTGAGACTACGGGCGGCACCAACACGCCCAGCAAATTCTGACTCCTTGGTAGGGTCTTGCTCTGTTTCTTTTCACTACGCTTTGCAGTTTTTATGTTTTATGGTGCCCACCCCCACCCCCACTGTGTATATGCGACTCTGGTTTCCATTTTTTTTGCAGTTTCACTATGTCGTGCAGGCTCGTCTTGGACTCCTGACTTTAACTTCTGCCTCAGCCTCCCAAAGTGGGATTAAGGGCATGAGACACCAACTTGGCCTCAGAGGGCCTTTTCTCCTTTTTTTTTTTTTTTTTTTGAGATGGAGTCACTCTGTCGCCCAGGCTGCAGTGCAGTCAGTGGTGTGATCTCGGCTCACTGCAGCCTCCGCCTCCTGGGTTCAAGCGATTCTCCCGCCTCAGCCTCCAGGTGCATGCCACATGCCAGGCTGATTTTATATTTTTAGTAGAGATAGGGGTGCGCTATGTTGCCCAGGCTGGTCTTGAACTCCTGACCTCAGATGATCCACCCGCCTCGGCCTCCCAAAGTGCTGGGATGACAGGCGTGAGCCACCGTGCCTGGCTCAGAGGGTCTCTAAGGGGAGAATTCCTGCTCCAGTCTCACTGCTGTTTAGCCTCTTCTCATGATGAATGAATACAGGGAGGGAGGGAGGCTCTTAATTCTCCTGGAGTCAGCTCCAGACAGACAGGGTATTGGCATGCCAGTTTCCAACCTCAGTGGTACAGGTCAACACACTAATCACCCTCCTCCGTGAAACAGTGACAAGAATTACCTGAAGAAAGCCACAGCCAAGCTCCAGGCCCCTGCCCTACAAAGCCCCTTCCCCATGCCTCTCGAAAGGTGACCCTCATCCCTTGGGACCCTCCTGGTGAATGAAAGTCCCCTCTCTCTGGGCCTTAGCCCAGCTGTTCCTCTGCTAGGAATCCCTTCCTCTCTCTGCCTAACGAAGTTATCTGCAGCCCAGCCACCACCTCCTCCAGGAAGTCCTCCTGGATCTTCAGGTTGTATTCTAGTGCTTCCCTGGCCCTGGCTCTTGCCTACACCTGCATTTACCCCACCAGGGACTTGCTCTCCTGGACTGCATGGCCTCTCTTGGCTTTCACATAACCAGGAGCTATGGATTCACATGGCCAGCCACTGACCGGGACATTCCTGCGGGCTCAGGGACTCGGGAGGACCACAGGGCTCTGGGCCCCAGCTGAGGGTTTCCAACGCAGGGTTCCTCACCCAGGGCCCTGAGGTTACCCACTCACCGGCCGCCTGGATGTCCTTCACAATCTGGGCCGTGAGGCTGCCGTTGTAGAAGGCCTGGGCGCCCTCGATGGCCAGGGTCTCGTAGGTGTCAGCCAGCTGCGGCAAGGTCAGTCTCTCCCCCTCCCGAAGCACCTTTCCGTCCCGGCAGAACACCTCACTGGGGCAGGGGGCGCTCACGTGAGGCAGAAGGTGGGGTGGACTCAGTTGGATGTGCCCCCAACCAGCCCACACAGGGGAACGGAACAGAGCTGGGGCGGTGCCCGTCACAGGTGGGTGGCTCCGTCACTCAGCGCTCATCCTCCCAGCCTCCTGGTGTCCCCTGCCACTCGGGACACACGGCCAGACACAGTGGCCACTGGGACCCCAGGCTCAGAATGCGTCCCCACACACGGTGGGAAGTGTCTGCATCTCCTCATCCCACTACCAGCGCAGGGCTCTGCAGGCAGAGGGCCACTCCACTGCCGCTTGGGGACCGCAGGGGGCTGGGGGGCCCTGCCTGTGCCGGGGGCCGCACCCACAGACATACCACAAGACAGGCTGCTGCTCGATGACGGCCCGCTTGTTTTCCAGAGCTGCCGCCAAGCCCTTGCCCACGGGGAAGCCCTGGCGGGCCAGCTGGATACTGGGCTGGAAGAGGCGAGCCCAGGGCAGCCGCCCGTGCCGCTGGTGCGCCAGCTCGTAGCCTCGGATCTCTCCGGGCACTGCCACCGACAGCCCCCCTGGGGAGAGAGAGCCACAGTTAGCGGCCCTGAGTGACGGACACGGGGATCTCTCGCAGGCAGCATCCCAGGCACATTCCCTGACTCGTTTTACAGTTGGGTCAATGAGGTTTAGGAGGAAAGATTTTTGTTTCTTTCTTGAGATGGGGTCTTGCCATCCTGCCCAGCCTGGTCTCGAACTCCTGAACTCAAGTAATCCTCCCACCTCGGCCTCCTGAGTAGCTGAGATTACGGGCCTGAACCAGCATGCCCAGTAGAAGGGGATTTTTTTGTTTTTTGAGATGGAACCTCGCTCTGTCAGCAGGCTGGGGTGCAATGGCGTGATCTCGGCTCACTGCAACCTCCGCCTCCCGGGTTCAAGCGATTCTCCCGCCTCAGCCTCCCGAGTAGCTGGGACTACAGGTGTGAGCCACCACACCTGCTAACGTTTATATTTTTAGTAGAGACGGGGTTTTCACCACGTTGGCCCAGATGGTCTCGATCTCTTGACCCAGAAGGGGATTTTTAAAGGCCAGCAGGCAGGAGTGCGCATGGGCCAGGGATGTCTGATGAGGCCGCAGGAGGGGAAGCGGCAGCATGCCGCTGAGTTTTTCTGTCCCAGGACTAGGGGTCTGTCTGTGCAGGTGCCTGCGTGTCTGAAATCCTGTGCCAGGCCAGACCCCCCCGTCTCGCCGACCGCAAGGCCTTACCCTGTAAGACTCATGGGCTCTACCAGAATGTGCCAAAGAGCGGGTCCCGCCCTGACCCAGTTCAAGCACAGGACACCCTCCAGACCTGGCCAGCCCCAAGAAGGGGCTCCCTTCCTCTTTCCTACTGCCCCAGAAGCCAGACCCGAGCCTTCATCTCCGTCCTGTCTGCTCTCCCAGCCTCAGTTTCTCCATCCGACTATAAGGGTTGTTGTTTTGTTGGTTTTTTGAGACAGAGTCTCACTCTGTCACCAGGCTGGAGTGCAGGGGCACAACCTCGGCTCACTGTAACCTCCACCTCCCGGGTTCAAGTGATTCTCCTGCCTCAGCCTCCCGAATACCTGGGATTACAGGCGTCCGCCACCACACCCAGCTAATTTTTGCATTTTTAGTAGAGACGGGGTTTCACCATGTTGGCCAGGCTGGTCTCCATCTTCTGACCTTGTGATCCACCCGCCTCGGCCTCCCAAAGTGCTGGGATTACAGACGTGAGCCACCACGCCCGGCCTGTTTGTTTGGAGACAGGGTCGTACTCTGTTGCCCCAACAGAGTGCAGTGGTGCAATCGAGGCTCGCTGTAGCCTTGGCTTCCGAGGCTCAAGCGATCCTCCCACCTCAGCCTCTGAAGTACCTGAGATACAGACATACCCCACCACATGTGGCTAATCTGTTTTTTTTTTTTTTTTGGTGGAGTTTTGCTCTTGTTGCCCAGGCTGGAGTGCAATGGTGCAATCTCGGCTCACTCCGACCTCCACCTCCCAGGTTCAAGCCATTCTCCTGCCTCGGCCTCCCAAGTAGCTGGGATTACAAGCACGTGCCACCATGCCCAGCTAAATTTTGTACTTTTAGTAGATTTTTGTATTCTTGCATTTTCAGTTTCACCAGGTTGGTCAGGCTGGTCTTGAACTCCTAACCTTAGGTGATCCGCCCTCCTCGGCCTCCCAAAGTGCTAGGATTACAGGCATAAGCCACTGCGCCTGGCCTAATCTAACAATTTTTTTGTAGAGACACGAGTGTCACTCTGTTGCCAAGGCTGGTCTCAAACTCCTGGCCTCAAGCGATCCTCCCACCTCAGCCTCCCAAAGTGCTGGGATTACACATATATCCAGCCTCTAAGGGGTTTTGCCTTCCAGTTTTGACTTTCAAGGAGGTAACTGGAAACAGACCCCTTTGCCCAGAATGGTACAACTATGGCCTCTGTCCCCATCTCCTGCTCTCACCAGAAATGACGGGGGCCGTTCGGCTGCCCCCAGGCTTGGCGGCTACCGCCCTAGAACTATCTCTCCCACCCTGAGGCCTGGCACGTTTCCAAGAGCCGGTGGTTTCAGTTCCTAGAAGCTGCACATCATCCCGGAAGGTCTGACACCCAGCACACGATTCCTTCCACCTTACAGTTAGACGGGGGAAGTTCTCATGTTTGCTAACAGACCAGGGGATGATACTTAGCAACAGTATTTTGTAGATTTCAAAGTAACTAGAAGGGAGGACTATGATGCTAATACCCAGAAAGGATAAATACTCAAGATGATGGAGACCCCGGCACCCTGTCTTGACCATTATATACTCTATGCATGTCACAAACACTCACATATATCCATAAATATGTGAAATATTCTATCAATATCAGAAAAGAAATCTCCTGACCTCGGGCCAATCAGGCTCTCGTGCCACCACACTTGCCAAGCTCTCCGGCGACCCCCACACTGCCAGACCCAGTGCCTCCTCTCAGCTTTACTGCGCTCATCACTGTCCCTGAAGCCAGCACTTGGCTCCACCCGAGTGTCCCCTGCGTGCCATCCTAGCTCCTGCCCTCTCCTGGGTCTTTGCTGTCTCTCTCTCCTGCTGGTCTGCCTGACATCTGAGCTTCAGCTTCCATTTATGCACTGACAACTCCCGGATTTACCTGCTGGCCTGACTGCTCCTCTGATTGCCAGACCCGAGTATTTATTTACCTGCCTGCTCAAAAAAAGCCTTTTAGGCCAGGCGCAGTGGCTCACGCTTGTCATCCCAGCACTTGGGGAGGCTGAGGTGGGTGGATCACCTGAGATCGAGAGTTCAAGACCAGCCTGACCAACATGGAGAAACCCCGTCTCTACTAAAAAGACACAATTAGCTGGGCGTGGTGGCACATGCCTGCAATCCCAGCCACTCAGGAGGCCGAGGCAGGAGAATCGCTTGAACCCAGGAGGCGGAGGTTGTGGTGAGCCGAGATCGAGCCATTGCACTCCAGCCTGGGCAACAAGAGCAAAACCATCTCAAGAAAGAAAAGAAAAAAGAAAAGGAAAGAAAAAGGGAAGGGAAGGGAAGGAAAGACGCATCTCAAACATAAATGCGTCCAAAACCGAGCTCCTGAGTGTCCACTCAGACCTGCTTCCTGAGAGCCCTGCCTGTCTCCATGAGGGTCGCCCCATCATTCCATGTACAGACAAAAGATCTGGGGTCCGCTGGGCCTCCCTACACAAGCATCGCACCCAATCTGTCCTCACATCCACAGGCTCCACTTCCAAGTACGTCCGCCCAGCGTCGGCCGCTTCCCACCGCCCTCTCCCCGAATTACTGCAGTGACCTCCGGACAGGTCCTAGCATGCTCTCTGCCCCTTACACAGCAAGGCAAGCGGTCCATAGGCCAGACCCATCCCCCTCCACTCACGTACTCCATGGGCCCCCACTTCCTTCAGACAAGCGGCAGCGGTTTCCCCAAGACCGAGGACATCCCACACCACCTGGGCGGTCACTCTCAGGTCACTTGCTGCAGCCCCCAGCTCCCCACAGGGCTCTCACCCTGCCTATCACACCTGGGTCACTAGGTCTTCCCCCAGACACCATACGGCTCCCCTAACCCCATCTCTGCCTCTGGTCTTTGCTCAGATGTCCCCTTCCCTGACTAGGTCACCCTTCATAGAGTCCCACATCTTGAGGCACTCCAGATCTGTTTTGTTTTGTTTTGTTTTTGAGGTGGAGTCTTGCTTTGTCTCCTAGGCTGGAGTGCAGTGGGGTGATCTCGGCTCACTGCAACCTCCCAGGTTCAAGTAATTCTCCTGCCTCAGCCTCCTGAGTAGCTGGGACTACAGGTGTGCATCACCACGTCCAGCTCATTTTTTGTGTCTTTAGTAGAGACGGGGTTTCACCATGTTGGCCAGGCAGGTTGCGAATTCCTGACCTTGTGATCCGCCCGCCTCAGCCTCCCAACGTGCTGGGATTACAGGCATGAGCCACCGCACCTGGTCCCAGCTAATTTTTGTATTTTTAGTAGAGACGGGGTTTCACCCTATTGGCCAGGCTGGTCTCGAACTGCTGACTTCATGATCCACCCGCCTCAGCCTCCCAAAGTGCTGGGAGTACAAGCGTGAGCCACCACGCCCGGAAGGTCTGCTTTTCCACAGCCCACAGCACACCAGAACCCGCCTAGTTTCTCCTCCCCACCTGGAACGTCACAGATTTCATCTGCCGTCTTTGTGTTCCACCCCAGCTTCAGGAGGAGCACCTGATGCTTTAAGAGACGCTCAGTACGTTCTAGTTACAGAAACGATTCTGCGGCCACACGGTGCCGAGCCTGTGACTCCCTCATTCTCTTACCCTGAGCAACCTCACGTCTGCAGATGCTGAGTTTCTCAACGAGCATTAAAAAAAAAAATCAGAGACGGAGTATGTTGCACAGGACTCCGAAGGGCACCACCCAGGGGCCCCACCCGGGGCATAAGACTTGCTATGGTGAGTGTGCTCTGCCCTCCATCCTCCAGCGTTTTTGGTTTTTTTGAGATGAAGTTTCGCTCTTGTTGCCCAGGCTGGAGTGCAGTGATGCGAGCTCGGCTCACTCACCGCGACCTCCACCTCCCGGGTTCAAGCAATTCTCCAGCCTCAGCCTCCCAAGTAGCTGGGATTACAGGTGCACGCCACCACGCCCAGCTCATTTTTGTATTTTTAGTTGAGACGCGGTTTCACTGTGTTGGCCAGGCTGGTCATGAACTCCTGACTCCAAGTGATCCGTCCACCTCAGCCTCCCAATTTGCTGGGATTACAGATACGAACCACCGCGCCAGCCATTTTTTTTTTTTTTTTAAGACAGGGTCTCACTTTGTTGCCCAAGCTACAGTGTAGAGATACAATCATGGCTCACTGCAGCCTCAACCTCCTGGGCTCAAGTGATCCTCCCACCTCAGCCTCCCGAGTAGCTGGGACCACAGGCACACACCACCATGCCTGGCTAATTTTTTTTTCCATTTGTTATAGAGACGGAGTCTTGCTATGTTGCCCAGGCCGGTCTCAAACTCCTGGGCTCATGGGATCCTCCTGACTTGGCCTCCCAAAGTGCTAGGATTACAGGAGTGAGCTATTGAGCCCACCCATCCTCCAACTTTTATCCCACAATCCATTCTGCCTCCTTTGAGCTGTGCCCCTGGGTGGACAGTGGCTTCCCCTCAGGTACCTGGGGAATTTGGGGGCCTCCTCTCCACTAAGACCAGATTAGAAAAGAGAGACTCTGGCTGGGCTCGGTGGCCCACACCTGTAATCCCAGCACTTTGGGAGGCTGAGGTGGGCGGATCACAAGGTCAGGAGTTCGAGACCAGCCTGGCCAACATGGTGAAACCCCGTCTCTACTAAAAATACACAAAATTAGCAGGGCATGGTGCTGGGTGCCTGTAGTCCCAGCTACTCAGGAGGCTGAGGCAGGAGAATCCCTTGAACCTGGGAAGCGGAGGTTGCTGTGAGCCGAGATCACGTCACTGCACTCCAGCCTGGGCAACAGAGCAAGACTCTGTCTCAAAAAAAAAAAAAAGAGAGAGAGATTCCACCTCATACCTCACACCTCACGCTCTAGAGTTCTATCCCCACAAATGAACAAATGAATGAACTGAATAGGATGCCCATTAAAAAGGCAGGATATAGAGAGCCTGGGTTCAATTTTAGCTTCATCACCTACCAGCTATGGGACCTCAGCTGATTTGCATGACCTCTCAGGGCCTCAGTATCCCCATCTGTAAAATGGGAATCCACACAGCATCCCCCATCGCAAAGGAGCAGGGAAGGGTCTGAGGCGCTCATGGGTGAAAAGCATGGAGCAGAGCGTGGGCCCCAGAGAGCCCTGGTCCGTGAGGGCTGTTAGCATAATAATTGTTCTTTCCATGTGCTGCACAGGGTGGCCCCAGAGGCCTTGGGAGAAGTACCGGAAGCTCCCAGTCCTTTACCCTGGTGATGATGGACCTGACAACTCACTGTGGGAGGGTGCGATGGGGCCAGGAGGGGATGAGCGGTGCTAGAACTGCCCGTGGACCCTGACAAGGCCAGGCTCCAGCGGGCGAGGCCCCTTCCCCGTGGCTCGGCCAGCTCTGTCCCCACACCCCAAGCCTGCAGGCGGCTTACCCTCCTGGGACTGTTCCGAGCTGTTGAACATGTTAGGAAAGGCCAGCCTGGGGGCCACCTCACGGGCATTGATGACCTCAGCTTTTCCTAGGAGAAGCAGGGAGGCAGGTAGACTCACCCAAAGCCTTCATGCCGCGTGAGCCCCGGGGTGTACCCCAGCTGGTTGCCTCCGCCCAACCCACACCCCCGACCCCTCTCCCGCGCCCCTCCCGGAAGTACTCACGAGTGCTGCTGTTGTAGATGGTGAGGAACAGGCCGCCCCCAATGCCCATGCTGTGGGCGTTCATGAGCCCCACGCACAACAGGGCGGCGATGGCTGCGTCCACCGCAGAGCCACCGTCCCGCAGTGCGTCCCTGCCATGTGGCACATGAAGGGGTGAGAACCTGCAGGCTGCCATCCTGGCCCTGCGTACACACCCTGCTGCCTACCTCCCCGAAGGAGGATGGAAGAGAAGCCTATTTGAGCTTTGGGGTTTTTGTCTTACTCTTTCCTTTTTCTTTTGAGACAGTCTCGCTCCGTCGCCCCGGCAGGAGTGCAGTGGTGTGATCTCAGATCACGGCAGCCTCAACCTCCTGGACCCAACTGACCTTCGCACCTCAGCCTCCCAAGGAGCTAGGACTGTGGGGACATGCCACCACGCCTGGCAAATTTTTTGTTTGTTTTTTTGAGACAGAGTCTCTCACTGTCGCCAGGCTGGAGTGCAATGGCGCGACCTCAGCTCACCGCAACCTCCACCCACCGGGTTCATGCAATTCTCCTGCCTCAGCCTCCCAAGTAACTGGGACTACAGGTGCACACCACCATGCCTGGCTAACTTTTTTGTATTTTTAGTAGAGATGGGGTTTCACTATGTTGGCCAGATTGGTCTCAAACTCCTGACCTTGTGATCCGCCTGCCTCGGCTTCCCAAAGTGCTGGGATGACAGACAGGAGACACTTTTTTTTTTGTAGAAATGGGGTTTCGCCATGTTGCCCAGGCTGTCCAAGAACGCCTGGGCTCAAGTGAACCCCACCTTGGCCTCCCAAAGTGCTGGTATTACAAGTGTGAGCCACTGTGCCTGGCCTTTGTTTTACGAGACAGGGTCTCACTTTGTCACCCAGGATGAAGTGCACCAGCACGGGCACGGCTCAATGATGCCTTGACCTCCTGGGCTGAAGCAGTCCTCACACTCCAGCCTCCTGAGTAGCTGGGACTATAGGTATGAGCCACCACACTTGGCAATTTTTTGACTTTTTTGTAGACACAAGGTCTCCCTATGGTGCCCAGGTTGGTCTTGAACTCACGGGCTCAAGCAATTTTCCCGCCTCCACCTCCCAAAGTAGTGGGATCACAGTTTTCCTCTTTTTCTTCTTTTTTTTTCTGAGACCGAGTTTCACTCAGTCGCCCAGAGTGCAGTGGTGTGATCTCAGCTCACCGCAACCTCCGCCTCCTGGGTTCAAGCAATTCTCCTGCCTCAGTCTCCCGAGCAGCTGGGAATACAGGTGCCCGCCACGCCTGGCTAATTTTTTGTATTTTTAATAGAGATGAGGTTTGACCACGTGGGCCCGGCTGGTCTCAAACTCCTGACTTCGGGTGATCTGCCCACCTTGGCCTCCCAAAGTGCTGGGATGACAGTCAGTTTCCTCTTTTTCTTTTTTGTTTTTGAGACAGAGTTTCATTCCTGTTGCCCAGGCTGGAGTGCAGTGGCATAATCTCGGCTGACGGCAACCTCCACCTCCCGGGTTCAAGTGGTTCTCCTGCCTTCAGTACTTGGAATTACAGGCGTGCGCCACCAGGCCAGCTAATTTTGTATTTGCAGTAGAGACGGGGTTTTTCCATGTTGGTCAGGCTGGTCTCAAACTCCCAACCTCAGGTGGTCCGCCCGCCTTGGCCTCCCAAAGTGCTGGGATGACAGGCACGAGCCACCGCGCCCGGCCAGCAGCTCAGTTTCTCTTTTTCAAGCAAACAAATGTTCATGACTTTTATAATTGGGACAACAAGGGAAATTGCTATATTTTATTAATAACTTTTTTTCTGGCTGGGGATGGTGGCTTATACCTGTAATGTCAGCACTTTGGGAGGCCAAGGTGGAGGGTCACTGGAGGGCAGGAGTTCAAGACCAGGAGTTCAAGATCTGAGCAATAGAATGCGACCTCATCTCTGTACAACAGTCTTCTTAGTCAGGTGTGGTGCACACCTGTAGTCCTAGCTACTCAGGAGGCTAAGGTGGAAGGATCGCTCAAGCCCAAGAGTTCAAGGCTGCAGTGGGCTATGATCGCTACCCTATACTCCAGCCTGGGCAACAGAGTAAGACCCCACCTTTAAAACGAGAAATAAGCTGGGCACAGTGGCTCACACCTGTAATCCCAGCACTTTGGGAGGCCGAGGTGGGTGGATCACTTGAGGTCAAGAGTTCAAGACCAGCCTGGCCAAGATGGTGAAACCCTGTCTCTATTAAAAACACAAAAATTGGCCAGGCCTAGTGGCTCATGCCTGTTCTCCCAACACTTTGGGGGGCCGAGGTGGGTGAATCACAAGGTCAGGAGTTCAAGACCAGCCTGGCCAACATAATGAAACCCCATCTCTACTAAAAATACAAGAATTAGCTGGGCGAGGTGGCACATGCCTGTAGTCCCAGCTACTCGGGAGACTGAGGCAGGAGAATCCCTTGAACTTGGGAGACGGAGGTTGCGGTGAGCTGAGATCGCGCCACTGCACTCCAGCCTGGGCGACGGAGCGAGACTCTGCCTCAAAATAAATAAATAAAAATAAAAAGAGAAAAAATAAGAATCAAACCACAAAACAGGGGAGTTTATCTAAAGAGACAGAGACTCTTAAAACTGAGAAGAGGGGCCCTGCTGGGCTCTAGAGACCCGCAGCCTGCTCTCGGGGTCACCATCCCCTTCCCAGGCGTACCGAGAGAGCCCAAGCAAAGAACAGGTAGCTCTGCGCGCATGGGACACCCCCTGTCCAGGCAGCCTGCTCTCATGTGGGGAAACTGAGTCTCAGAGGGCGAAGGTATTGCCAGGCTCGCTTGCCCGGTCTCCAGGGCCCATGCCCTCATGCCCTACCCTCTCACCTCCCGATCTCCGAGCAGCGCTTGGCATCCGCGGCCACGGCGGCCCTGGCGTACACGTGGTGGTCAGGTTCCTTGGAGGCGGAGGGCAGCCAGAGGCAGAGGCCGATAACGACCAGCACCAGGACCACGGCCAGCAGACCCAACACCACCAACTGCTTCTTCATGGCTCTGCTACACCCTCGGGGGAAGGAGCAGGGTCAGCCTAGCCTCAGACACTCCCAGCCCCTCCCTAGCAGGGCAGAGTTTAACGCAAGCCTGTCTCCTCCCGCCTCCCCGATCAAGTGCAGGCCGGCTGGCTCCTAGACCTTTGCCCGGGCCGTGCCTTCTGCCAGGAGCTCCGGGCCTCATCACTGCGCTCCCAAATCCTCCCTGCTCACCTTCAGAGCCCGCCCCGGTAAGAACCCATCTCCAGCAGGGGCCCTTCCTGGGGACCCCCAGACCGCCTCACCCCTCTTCCTGCAAGGCCCTGCCCACCTCCTCAGTGCGGAGCGTCACTGCTTAGCAAGAAGCTCCGGGAGGGACAGGCCTGGCCTGGTGTCTCCTGTGTCCCCCACCTCAGCCCAGAGCCTGGCACCCTCCGGGAGCCCCTGAGCGCCCTTCACTCCACCTGAGCATGGGGTTTAGCTTCCGTAGTGCCCACAACAGGAGCACCCCGCAGTCTTCCCCCGGAATCAGCAGATTCGCAGCCACGGGGCCAGGACTTACCGTCCAGCAGCAGACGGGGCCCCCGCCTTGCCTGGGGAGGTGGCCACGAAAGAGGGATTTGGTGGCAACAGCTGAGGGTGTCGCTGGGGTCTCCCTCACACTCTGCAGGAGCCTGCAGCCACAGAACCTTCTTCAGAGACTCACTGGTCACGCAGCCTTCTCGTTCCCCTGAAGGTCAAGGGCAGTTACCGGAAGCGTGCGCAGCCCAGTCCTTTCTGGGGGGCTCGGTGTGACCTCCTTCTGCCTCTAGCTGGTTTCTCTGCCTCCAGTGGAAGTCTGGAGCCAAAGAGGCTGTCAGTAACACACTTGTTTCCAAGAATTCTCCTAGCATGTTTCCCAGGCGCAGCCCAAGGAGGGTTCTGCACAGAGCGGGGCAGAGAGGGGAGAGGGCATTCCTGCACAAGCCCAGGATGTGCATGCGGTGAGCATGGCAAAGGCGGCCCGGGGCAGAGCCAGCCTGCCCTGCTCCGAGGGGCCTCAGGCAAATCACCAACGGTCCAGCCTGGCTGACGTAGCCCCCCGCTTGCCTTGCTGCTGGGAGTGCTGTGGTTAGACTGTGGGAAGGGCTCGGTGAATGGCGGCTGCACTGGGGACACCCCAGGAGGCCTGAGGGGCACAAGTCTCTTGCTCTCTGTATGTCCCCTGTGGACCTGTTCTGGGCTGTGCAGTGAGGGACAGCAGTGACCCTTGCAAAGTCTCATGGCTGCGGCAGTAGGTGACAGGTATGACCCCAACAGGGAAGAGGGACGTGGTGACACAGACGGGTTTCCCTCTCCCGCACTCAGTTCCCCACAAAGGGCGGTGTCCGCCAGCAAGCCCCTCCAACGAGCCCCAAGCTGGCTTCCCTCTGTCTGCTCCACGCTGTCCCAGTGCAGCCCGTCTGACCTCGGAGCCAGACACAGTGTCCCAGAGGTGGTCTAGGAATGGAGCCCCTGTGCCCTCCTTACACAGGGGACATCCAAACGCCATCACGGAAGGGCGTCCCCCTCCCCAGGCTTGGCGGGCCTGGGGCCAATAGTGTGATACATTTTTTTTTTTTTTTGAGACAGTCTCACTCTTTTGCCCAGGCTGCAGTGCAGGGGCGCGATCTCGGCTCACCGCAACCTCCGCCTCCCAGGTCCAAGCAATTCTCCCACCTCAGCCTCCCGAGTAGCTGGGACTACAGGCGTGCACCACCACGCCTGGCTAATTTTTGTATTTTTAGTAGAGACGGGGTTTCACCATGTTGGCCAGGATGGTCTCGATCTCCTGACCTCGTGATCCGCCCACCACAGCCTCCTGAAGTGCTGGGATTACAGGCGTGAGCCACCGATCCTGGCTGTGTGATACCTTTGACCCCTCCCAGCCCTGGACGCAGACACCAAGAGCTGGGGGGGCCTGGCAGTGGCCATGCGGCAGCCCACCACCCACATCCCCCATAGAGACCAAAGCAGCCCATCGTCCCCATCCTGGCCACCACAGCCTGAATCCAGGCGCCACCTGTTTCTGACCTGAACTCCCTGCAGCCCCTGCCTGCACTCCCTCCTTCCAACAGCGCCTGCCCTTCAGTCTCCCAGAAAGGAGCTAGAGGGCTCTGTCCGTCCCACTGTGGAACAGGCTCTCCCTCCCCCCTGCCCCATGGGCAGCTCACACCCTTCGCCAGGCCTGACAGCCCTCTGGCCACTCAAACACCCTGGGTCCCAGCAGGGAGTCCAGGTCAGGGTTGAGGGTTCGTGATAGAGACAGCCATACCTGGAGGTTCAAGGGGCCTCAGGAGCTGGGCAGGCAATGTGCAACATCCACTGTGGACACACAACATTCCCATCACAGGGCCGGGCGCGGTGGCTCATGCCTGTGATCCCAGCCCTTTGGGAGGCCAAGGCAGGTGGATCACCTGAGGTCAAGAGTTCGAGATCAGCCTGGCCAACATGGTGAAACCCCCATCTCTACTAAAAATACACAAAATTAGCTGGGCGTGGAGGCGCGTGCCTGTAAATCCCAGCTCCTCAGGAGCTGAGGCAGGAGAAGCGCTTGAACCCAGGAGACAGAGGTTACAGTCAGCTGAGATCACACCACTGCACTCCAGCCTGGGCAACAAGAGTGAAACTCCAGGTCGGGCACAGTGGCTAGTGGCTCATGCCTATAATCTCAGCACTTTGGGAGGCCAGGGCAGGCAGATCACAAAGTCAGGAGTTCGAGACCAGCCTAACCAACATGGTGAAACCCCGTCTTTACTGAAAGTACAAAAAAAAAATTAGCTGAGCATCGTGGCACGCACCTGTAATCCCAGCTACTCAGAGGCTGAGGCAGGAGAATCGCTTGAACCCAGGAAGCAGAAGTTGCAGTGAGCCAAGATCGTACCACTGCACTCCAGCCTGGGCAACAGAGCGAGACTCTCTCAAAAACAAAAAAACAAAAACTCTATCTCAAAAAAAAAAAAGCAAAAACAGAAAAAAAAAACATTCCCATCACACGTCATGAGGCAGAGGTCTGGCCTGGTCAGTGCCCCTGTCCCTAACCACAGCCCCCTCCACCAAGGCAGCTCCCCAGTCCCATCCACTCCAGGGCATGACCTCATCTCTCCCAGGCTCGGGGTCATGAGCCAAGCCCCCTATCAGGGCCCTGGGGTGGGCCGACCGTAACCCAGCCTCCGGTCTGTTCATCTGTCTACCCAAAAGCCCAAGTACGCTCCGCAAGAAGCAGGGGGCACCCAGCCAGGACGGGACTGCTGGGAAGCTCGGGGAGGGGCGCAGGCAGTGCTGGGCCCTGTTCCCTCCCGCCGGGGCATGTCAGCGAGGGAGGGCGGGCCCAGAGGAAGACCCCCTGCTGAGGTCCTGGGTTTCCATTTCCCATCCCTCCACCCCTAAGTTCTCTCCAGACTCACTGAGAGAATGTCCAAGCCAACCAAGTGTGAGCGGCACACACGAGGGGAAACTGAGGCTAGAAAGTGGTTCAGACGCCGTGGTTGGCCTCAAACCCAGACCCCCTTCCTTGTGACCCTGATGGGCTTACCTGAGGCCTGGGGACAGTGGGGGTCCAGGAGAACACCTCTTTCTCAGAAGACAGTTCTGGGCTGTACCCTCTGGGGAGGAAGAGACAGACAGGCTTGTCAGCCTGGGAAAGTCCCGGCCACAGAATTGGCCAGGCCCCCGACACTCTCCAGAGCGGCTCGGAGCCACGCCTGCAGCCCCCTGCAGAGCTCCTCAGGGGGCCTCCCAATCGAGACTGGGATCTGGGGGTGGGCCCCTCCAGGGAGGAGCAGAGGCAGGGACGGAGCAGGAGCAAGCAGAGGACCCATGAGCTTACCTAGTCCCAGAGAGGGCGTGCGCAGCAGCCCTGAGGGACAGTGGAAGGCGTCTGCACAGGGTGCAGGAAGGTAGGCTTCT
>PVKP010027615.1:0-31089 GCA_004027715.1 Plecturocebus donacophilus
GAAGCACGCACATCAAAATCCTTCTGTGTTTGCCTCTGAGAGAGAAGGAGGAAGAACAGAACAAGGGTGGGTGAGGGAGGGGGAGGGGAGAGGTGAGGAGGGGGTCACAGGTACTTCAACTTCATCTGTATTTTTTTTTTTTTTTTGAGATGCAGTCTCGCTCTGTCACCCAGGCTGGAGTGCAGTGGTACAATCTTGGCTCACTGCAACCTCTGTCTCCCCAGTTCAAGCAATTCCCCTGCCTCAGCCTCCCGAGTAGCTGGGATTACAGGTGCCTACTACCATGCCTGGCTAACTTTTGTATTTTTCGTAGAGACAGGGTTTCACTATGATGGTCAGGCTGGTCTCGAACTCCTGACCTCAAGTGATCCACCCACCTGGGCCTCCCACAGTGCTGGGATTACAGGCGTGAGCCACCGTGCCTGGCCTGTGTTTTTTGAGATGGTCTCTCTCTGTTGCCCAGGCTGGAGTGCTGTGGCGTTTAGCTCACTGCATCCTTGACATCCTGGGTTCAAATGATCATTCTGCCTGAGCCTCCTGAGTAGCTGGGACCACAGATGAATACCATCATCCCAGCTAATTTGTTTTTTGCAGAGACAGCGTTTTGCTTTGTTGCCGAAGCTGTTCTGGAGCTCCTGGGCTCAAGGGATCTTCCTACCTTGGTCTCCCAAAGTGCTGGGATTACAGGCATAAGCCACTGTGCCCAGCCATATACTGATGTTTTTAAAGTCCCTGATATCTCCTCAAAACCCAGGAAAATTTCTATGGGCTTATAGAAACAAACTATTATGGAACATTTGTTACATACCATGACCTAAATTAGATCCTTTATATCCTCATTTCCTCATTTGATCTTTCAACATCCTAGAAAGTAGGCATTATGAGCCCACCTTACAACTGAAGAAGCTGAGGATCAGAGAAGTTATTGGTCTTAAATTTTTTCTGTGGATTTACAACTATTTAAAAAACAAATAGGCCAGGTGTGGTGGCTCACGCCTGTAATCCCAGCACTTTGGGAGGCGGAGGTGGGTGGATCACGAAGTCAGGCATTCGAGACCAGCCTGGCAAACATGGTGAAACCCCCACCTCTACTAAAAATACAAAAAAATTAGCCTGGCGTGGTGGCAGGCACCTGTAATCTTAGCTACTCAGGAGGCCGAGGCAGGAGAATCGCTTGAACCCAGGAGGTGGAGGTTGCAGTGAGCCGAAATCCTGCCACTATACTACAGCCTGGGTGACAGAGCAAGACCCTGCCTCAGAAAAAAAAAAAAAATAGGAAGGCTCTGCTCTTGTTTGCAGCTGATCAGGGGCACAATGGTTTTGGCACACACAAAAAAATTGGAATCCATGCATAGTTTTTTTCCCAATATGTATGTTTCATGAAATTTTTGAAGACCCCTTGTACCTACAATGAAATATTGTTCAGCCTTAAAAAAGAAGAAAATCCTGTCATCTTAAAACAGATATGAACTTTGATGACAAGACTTTAAGTGAAATAAGCCAGTCACACACACACACACACACATACACACAATCAATAAACACACAGCACACAAATTTGATGGAACTTTTATTATCATTGCACCGAATCTGTAGATAAACTAGAGAATACAGTAATGAGACTCCTTATCTAACAGCAGAATAAGTAGCTTTCTCAAAGTCTTCCGGAGAATAAATGTTAGAAGCAGGGTTTGGTCCCTGATTTGAACTTTGTTAAATTGAACCACTGCTATGGTCTGAATGTTTGTGTTTCCCCCAAATTCTTGTGTTGAAAACTAACCCCCAAGGTTAGGAGGAGGGGCCTTTAGGAAGTGATTAGATCGTGAGGGCAAGATCACATGTGGAAGACCTGTGACGCCACTGCACTCCAGCCTGGGTGACAGAGCAAGTCTCCATCTCAAAAAAAAAAAAAAGAAAGAAAGAAAGGAAGAAAGAAAAAAGAAAGAAGGAAAGAAAATAATATAAAAATGTCATTGAAAAACATGAAGGATCTAAATAAATGGAGAGAAAAATTCTGCTCCTAGAGAGGGAGTCTCATTACTGTATTCCCAAATTAATCTACAGATTCAGTACAATGATAATAAAGTTCCATCAAATTTGTGTGCTGTTTGTTTATTTATTTATTATCGTTTTAAGACAGAGTCTTGCTCTGTTGCCCAGGCTGGAGCGCAGTGGCAGGATCTCAGCTCACTGCAACCTCGGCCTCCCAGGTTCAAGCAATTCTCCCGCCTCAGCCTCCCAAGTAGCAGGGACTAACCACCACACCTGACTAATTTTTGTGTTTTTAGTAGAGATGGGGTTTCACCATGTTGGCCAGGCTAGTATCAAACTCCTGACCTGAGGTGATCCACCCTCCTTGGCCTCCCAAAGTGCTGGGATTACAGGCGAGAGCCACTGTGCCCAGCCGGGGTTTTTTGTTTGTTTTTAAAAATAGTTGTAAATACATGAAAAAAATTAAGAATGGTGTAAAGAACTCTCATATCCCCTTCACCCAAATGTCTCACTTGTTAATATTTTACCATACTTCCTCTCACCCTCTCTCCACAACAGCTCCCCACTTCCTTGTATACCGGGTAGGACCAACTGTCTTAGTCTATTTTGTGCTGCTATAACGAAATACCTGGGACTGGGTAATTTCTAAGGAACAGAAATTTACTTCTCACATTTCTGGAGGCTGGGAAGTCCAAGATCAAGGTTTGGCCTCTGGTTCTAAGCTGTCAGCTTGTTGCTGCGTCCTACAGAGAGGAGGACTGCTATGTCCTCACATAGCAGAAAGGCAGAAAGGCAGAAGAGCAAGGGAGAATGAACCACAGCTGCAAACCCTTTTTTACAGCAGCATTAATCCTTTATGAGGGGAGAGTCCTCAGGACCCAAACACCTCCCGAAAGGCCTCACCTCTCAAAACTGTTGCATAAGAATAATTAAGTTTCCAACGCATGAATTTTGGAGGAGGCAAAAACATTAAAACTGCAGTACCAACTGTGTCAATTTTAAAACTGAAAGTCCTGCATTCTGGTGACCCTCTCAGTGTGGGCATACGCTAACCCCAGGCACACCACGTGTGCAACCACACCCCCTACCTTGTCCTCAGCTGCTTGGATACCGCGTGCTGACTTCTCCACATGGAAAAGAAGATGGGAAGGGAAGGTTGTAGTTAATTATCAATTAGTCAAACAGCCTGAAAAATGTCACAAGGCCTGAAAGTTTCTAGAGTGCTTAACTTTAGAGCAAGGAAAAATTCACAAATGCAGTGGTAGCAGATTTAGTAACATCATAAGAATAAGTCAAAATTTTATACTGATTATGTATTCACAGAGCCCCTGGCAAAGTTCATATGCTGTATGTGTTTACCAATTACCACCAAGTAGAAATTTATGTTCTATGTTGATCATAAACCACAGTATCTAGTCCTGTTTGCCTCCTTCATGATTGTTTCAAATGTTTGCTTTTACACCCTCCCTGCTTCCTTGTTATCCTGGTAGCTCACAGATTCATCCCCTTTGAAATCTGGGTCTCTACAAAGTACAGCAAACTAGATGAGCTACATTAAAAAATAAATAAATAAAAAAGCAGAGACATTACCATTATACAGCCTAAAGATGAAAATTATTTTCATCAAGGGCCTCTGAAAATCACATAAATAAATAATAAACTTAGGACAGGCACTGCGGCTCATGCCTATAATCCCAGGACTCTGTGGGGGCTGAGGTGGGTGGATCACCTGAGGTCAGCAGTTTGAGACTAGCCTGGCCAACATAGTGAAACTCCATTTCTACTAAAAATTAAAAAAAAAAATTAGCTGGGCAAGATGGTGCATGCCTGTAATCCCAGCTCCTTGGAAGGCTGAGGCAGGAGAATCACTTGAACTCAGTAGGTAGAGGTTGCAGTGAACTGAGATTACACCACTGCACTCCAGCTTGGGCGACGAAGTAAGACTCCCTCTCAAAACAAACGCAAAACTTGAAATCGGTTCATTTCTTTGGCATGTCTTAAAAAAAAAACAAAAAAAAACATGGGCCGGTTATGGTGGCTCATACCTGTAATCCCAGCACCTCGGGAGGCTGAGGCAGCAGATCACCAGCTCAGGAGTTCAAGATCAGCCTGGCCAACATGGTGAAAACCTGTCTCTACTAAAAATACAAAAATTAGCTGGGCATGGTGGCGCATGCCTGAAAGCCCAGCTACTCAGGAGACTGAGGCAGGAAGAATTGCTTGAACCGGGACCCAGGAGGCAGAGGTTGCAGTGAGCCAAGACTGCACCACTGCACTCCAGCCTGAGCTACAGAGTGAGACCCCATCTCAAAAAAAAAAAAAAAAATATATATATATATATATATATATATATATATATATGCAATACAATTCAGATGTAGACATATAATTTAAAACTTTATTCAATAAATATTCTTGAGGTAGAAAGAAACTAGCTGATGGATTCTACTGCCATCTTGTGGCCATTGGGGAGAGTGTCCATATCTACAAGTAGTACAGGCTAGTTGGAATCACCTCTTCCTTATACTTTTCAGTATGGAAGAAGGAATATGACGTGAGGCTTGTGATTGGAAGTAACTAATTCTTTGTACAAGCTATCCTGCAACACCTAACTAAATTACATCTTCTTAGGGACTTCCAAAAACAGATTTTTCAAGAGGTAATAAGTCAACTCCTATCAAACTTGACTTTTCTCTGCGGTCTTCACTATCCCCTTGGGCAGGTAGGCATCCTGTTGTATGTGGCCACGGAGCTGTGCATCCCTGTCAGGGCTGTCATCTCACCTCCTTGCAGTTACCTATTGAACAGTCTCACTTCCCTGGTAGATGCCAAGATCTTGGAGGTGGGGGTGGGGAGAGCAGGATGGTGGTTATATCGTTTACCTAGCACAGCCTCTAGTTCATAGCAGGCACCCAGTAAATATTTGCTAAACAAATAAATATTTTATTGAGCACAAAGCACCAGCATTTCACATGCCCGCAAATGCTTCTCCATAAACCAGATCTACAAACCTTTATTTAATCTTTGCTTTATCTAACCTAAAGCATTGTTAACCTGTTCTTAAGATATTTATGACTCACTGCTATGTTCTAGGTTTTATAACCAGCAATGAACATAAAGTTGTTGGGGCTCAGAAAGTGATACCCCAAAATGAAGGCCCTAGAGACACAAGTTTCTCTCTGACCCTCTTCTGCCCTCCTGACTCTGGACTATCGTTCTCCGCTAAGGCTCTACATAGAAACCAGAACCCCCTTTCCCCGGAGCCAATCATCAAACCTCATAATATTACTTTAACTTCAACCCCTACCCACTCTTCTGTGTAAAAACTGGCCATAAAAAATCCTCTGAGCTACCTTGGTTTTGGATTTTTTTGTTTGCTTGATTTTTTTGCTTGTGGTTTTTTGAGACAGGGTCTCACTCTGTCACCCAGGCTGGAGTGTAGTGGTGCAATTTCAGCTCACTGCAACCTCCGCCTTCCAGCTTCAAGTGACTCCTGCCTCAGTAGTAGTAGCTAAGACTACAGGCATGCACCACCACGCTTGGATAATTTTTGCATTTTTAGTAAAGACAGGGTTTCACCATGTTGGCCAGGCTGGTCTTGAACTCTTGACCTCAGGGGATCTGTGCATCTCGGCCTCCCAAAGTGCCCAGCTACTTTGTTTGATTATAGGTCATAAGACCCCCATTTCAGAGAGGGTCCTGCCCCATCCCCAGAGGAAGGAATGCTGCACTGAGAGGCCAAGAAGAATCTAGACAGACAGGCCTCCCTGGGTGTCCCCACTCAGTCTCTTACGGTTAGGTCATACTTCTTTTGTTCAATTACATCTCTACATGGCTGTTCATACTTTGTTGAACCTAAGCATACAATGGACAGGTTCCTCGGTATCTTTGGGTCTTCATTCTGAAGGCTCTCAAGTCACAAAAAGCTATGATCAAATAAACTTATATGCCTTTTCTTCTATTTACCTGCATTCTGTTAGTTGATTTTCAGCGAACCTTCAGAGGACGAAGCAGAAGTTTTGCTTTACCCCTACAAGTTCTAAGCAGGGTCCATGTCTATACATTTGTCTTTGTTTATCCTTACAACACCTCGTTGAATGGATAACCGAATGTAGGCCTTATTTACCTAGTGATAGGAACAGGCGTGTCCTTATTGCCATGATACAGTCAGAGCAGAGGTCATTCTGCTTTCATCTGGCAACTGCCTGCCACCTTCCTCTATAACCTGTACAGCGATTGCTGTATTTTGGAAGTTGTCCCTCCTAAATCTCACGTTGAATTGTAATCCCCAGTGTTGGAGATGGGGCCTGGTGGGAGGTGATTGGATCGTGGGGGTGGATTTCTCATGAATGGTCTAGCACCATCATCTTGGTGCTGTCCTTGCAATACTGAGTGAGTTCTCTTGAGATCTGATTGTTTAAAAGTGTGTGGTACTTGAGGGACAGTGGCTCATGCCTGTAATTCCAGCACTTTGGGAGGCCGAGTTTGAGGCCTGGACAACATGGTGAAACCCCGTCTCTACTAAAAATACAAAAATTAGCCAGGTGCGGTGCTGAATGCCTGTAATTCCAGCTACTCAGGAGGCTAAGGCAGGAGAATTGCTTGAACCCAGGAGGCAGAGGTTGCAATGAGCCGAGACTGCACCACTGCACCCCAGCCTGGGTGACAGAGTGAGACTCCATCTTAAAAAAAAGAAAAACAGGAACTCAATGTGTTGATTTAGAAATTACCAGAAACTGACACAATTCCTTTTTATACTTCTTTGGGAGCCATACCAGCTGGTCTGGAGGCAAGGCTGCAGAGAAGAAAGAAGAGGATGCCCTGCACACATTGCTTTCTCCAAAGTTCGTGCAGCAACAAGGACCATCACAGGGCACGATGTGGCAGGCTGAGGGGACGGCAATTGGCTGCAGTGCCCCATCTGCCCCCAGCCATGGCACAATCCAAATTCTTACTGTTCAGGGGCAGAGTTCTTCCATTTAGCTACACATGCAACCTATACTATGAGAGCAAAATGCAGGGATTAAGGTAAGAGTCTCCAGACCATCCTGAGAAACTAAAAGCCCGATTGCTGGAATCACTCAGACCCTGCAGCACCGACTGTAACCAAAGGCCACACCCCTTCTGTCAATATGTAAGGAGCCCAGCTCTTGGCTCTAACTAGGAATAAAGACTTGCTTTTTTCCTGTCTCCATCTGTGCTGAGAATAGAAGCTGGTCACCCTGCCATACTCCGGCAGTTCAGAGGTTGCTGACTCCCAAGGGAGAGGCGTGACTGTCCCCTGACCCAAAGGCAGGAGCCCATTGGCTGGCTAGCAGTCTTGATCACATGAAGTAAAGGCCCAGAGACTAAGGCCAGCTTGCGGAGGGCACTGGGCCTGGAAGATCACAAGGACTAGGGGCCAGAAGTAGCCAATTATAAGCAGAGGAAGTGGCTCTGCAGAGGAAACGAGCCCACATGTGGAGAAGCAGAGACAAGAAACCAAGTTTAGCTCCCATGAGAGTGAGAGAGAGGAGCTAGCTGTCTGAAGATGTTTTTAGTGCTCATTTCAGGCCTATCTCTGGGCACAGAATTAATGAGATCTTCAGCAGTGTTGTGCCTACCCTGTATTTCTTGTCCTCAGATTCCTTGAGGTTTGTTTCCTTTTCCTGCCCATGATGGTGTCTGTTCATTGTAATCCCTAAAACTTTAGTGCACCTCATTGCTGTCCGTTCTGGGTGTGGGACATACATCTCCCGTCCATGAGGATGCTTTTCCCTGTAGTATCTCAGTTGTCCATGTCTGCAAGGCACTCACAGTACAATGCTACATCCCGCAGTGCACCTGGGCAAGGCGTCTCAACCATAGAATGGCATTGCCTGAGGATCGAGAAGGCTTCCTTGCTTTCAAGAGTTCAGCTTTCTTACTCTCCCTTGCTCATTGTATTGCTGCCGTATGATTTCATTATCTTAGTGCTGATATAATAAACTCAATTCAATGGTGTCAATATTACAACAATGACATTCCCATTAATATGTACTAGAATGTATTAGAATGCTTAACTTCGATCAAGAAAAAATTTATCAGAGAATTTATGATTCCACCATAGAAAGAGAAAGACATTTCCTTGCTGGTTGGTAAAGTCAACCATGGCCAAGTTTATGTCTCATATACAGCCTTTCAAAAGAAATGAAGGGATTTAAAGCTGTGTTACCTAGAGTGTGGAGTGTGATCCAGCAGCATTGCCCGGGGTGTGCTTGGGTCTCTGTAATATGCCAACAGTGCTACCTTCTCCCTAAATTGACAGTGAAAAAGACTGAGATACCCTGGTTGTCTAGACCATGCCTTCTCAAAGGGAACAAGATCATCCCCAGTGAGGTGAAAACTGGTTCTTGGAAGGGTGCAGAATTCATACTTGCAAACTCCTCTTCTTCTTCCCCTCAAGGTGACTTTTTAGATATTCTTTCTATAATGGCCTCCTCCAAGAAAATTTAATACTGCAGATATACTGTATATCTATTATGCACAATTTGACAATATGAATTAAAACCTTAAAAGACAATCATACTCTTTTTTGCCTCAGTCATTCCATCTCTAGAAACTTATTCTAAAGAGGTTATTATTATTATTTGAGACAGTCTTGCTCTGTTACTGAGGCTGGAGTGCAGTGGCACAATCTCTGATCACAGCAACCTTTGCCTCTTGGGTTCAAGCAATTCTTGTAACTCAGCCACCTGAGTAGCTGGGGCTACAGGCACGCACCACTGCCAGGCCTAAAGATGTGAATTTTTTTTTTTTTTTTTTTTTTAGACAAAGGTTTTGCCCTTGTTGCATAGGCTGAAGTGTAATGGCACGATCTCGGCTCACTGCAACCTCCGCCTCCTGGATTCAAGCAATTCTCATGCCTCAGTCTCTCAAGTAGCTGGGATTACAGGCACCCAGCACCATGCCCAGATAATTTTTGGATTTTTAGTAGAGATGGGATTTCACCATGTTGGCCAGGCTGGTCTCGAACTCATGACCTCAAGTGACCCGCCCACCTTGGCCTCCCAAAGTGTTGGGATTACAGGCGTGAGCCACCTTACCTGGCCTAAAAGACATCTTCTCTGAAGCACCACTGAAATGTTTCCGAGAACACTGAAATGGAGCACCATGGAATCACAGCTGGTCACACGCATGTTCGGGAGGGGCACTGGAGAATCCCCACTCCTAGGATTGTGGAATGTTGAAAATATAGAATGTGTTATGTGTTCTTTGAAGAAAGCAATGTATGAAAAAACATTTAGTAAAGCCCTGGGTGATGGAGCTGGCTTCCAGACTAACCAATTCAAAGAGAGAGAGAGACACTTCTCAGCCCCACCATGCCACCTGCCCCAGCATTACCCATCACTTTCACTCAAGTTATAAGATATAAACAAGAAAACGTTTCCCAATGACATTTTCTAATGTTTCTTCCTACTTGGAAACAGAACCCTATTCACGACACAGCTTTTCTTTTCTTTTTTTTTTTTTTTTGAGACAGAGTTTCATTCTTGTCATACAGGCTGGAGTGCAATGGCGCGATCTCAGCTCACTGCAGCCTCTGCCTCCCGGGTTCAAGTGGTTTTCCTGCCTCAGCCTCCAGAGTAGCTGGGATTATAGGTGTGCACCACCATGCCTGGCTAATTTTTGTATTTTAGTAGAGAGAGGGTTTCACCATGTTGGCCAGGCTGGTCTCAAACTCCTGATCTCAGGTGACCCGCCCACCTCGGCTTCCCAAAGTGCTGGGATTAGAAGCATGAGCCACCTTGCCTGGCCGACACAGCTTTTCCAAACTGAATGTACTCTGCCTTGGTAGATATTATACAACTAAATGAAAGGAGAATTACCTGCTGCAGGACAGTTCTCTGGGTGGCCTTGGGCTAACCCAGTTCTTTCTTCTTTCTTGCTCATACTTCTCAGTAATAACCAGGCTGGGCTCAGTGGCTCACATCACACCTGTAATCCCAGAATTTTGGGAGGTTGAGGCAAGATAAGCACTTGAGCCCCAGAGTTTCAGGCCACTCTGGGTGACACTGTGAGACCCCTGTCTCTAGAAAAAATAAAAAATTAGTTGGGCATAGTGGTGTGCACCTGTAGTCCCAGCTACGTGGGAGGCTGAGGCAGGTAGGTTGCTTGAGCCCAGGAGTTTGAGGCTGCAGTGAGCCTTGATGCACCACTGCACTCTAGCCTGGGTCTAGCCTGGATCTAGCAGGATCTTGTCCCTTAAAAAAAAAAAAAAAAAAAAAAAAAAAAAGGTTGGCTCACGCCTATAATCCCAAGACTGGGAAGCTGAGGCAGGCAGATCACAAGGTTAGGAGATCGAGACTACCTGGCCAACATGGTAAAACCCCATCTCTACTAAAAATTAGCAGGACATGCTGGCACACACCTATAATCTCAGGTACTCAGGAGGTTGAGGCAGGAGAATTGCTTGAACCCAGGAGGCAGAGGTTGCAGTGAGCCGAGATCATGCCACTGCACTCCAGCCTGGGTGACAGAGCAAGACTCCCTCTCAAAAAAAAAAAAAAATCTGTGGAGTGGTGGTCATCCATGGAGACTACTGGTATTGGCTCTCGGTATCAATGAGCCATGGGGTTTGTCTGTGTAACTGCACTTTATTGTAGGTTTGTACAGCTGAGACTTTTATTTTCTTGAGAGAGTGTCTCACTTCATCGCCCAGGCTGGAGTGCAGTGGTGCGATCTTGGCTCACTGCAATGTCCGCCTCCTGGGTTCAGGCAATTCTCCTGTCTCAGCCTCCTGAGTAACAGCTGAGACTTTTCTACTTTATTGTGTTTCTTGCAAGTGTTTCCAATGGATGAACTTTAATAAGATTGGTAAGAGTGGCTAAGAGGGCCTCTAAATCTACATCCAAATGAGAGAAGACGTTAAAAATGTGTTAGTAAGACAAAAACAGGGCTCACCTAGGCTTGACATAAAAGAAATTTAAAATACTCATACCAATAGCAATTAAAAGCTCTACTGATTATGCATGTTCCTTAATTGTTTGCTTTAACTGAGGAGGGAATGTGCAGGAAAAGTTAGGAATTGTTCACTAAGTTCACTTTTTAAATTAAACGAACACATATTTATTTGCCCTTGTAAAATAACAAATGTGTGAGAAATGTTTACAAGGTTCACTTCCTCCCCTGCCCAGCTTCTAAAAATGCTTTTATTAAAACAAGCCAGAGTGAAAACAAAACAAAACCAAAAACAGTGTTCTGGACATGCAACAACTTGAGATAAGGAGGAACTGGATGAACAGCCCAAACTCTGCTCCTGTTCTTCTAGAGCAGAATGTCCTACAATACTCCAGCCCAGCGATCACATGCGCTTGGGGCATAAAACCTAGGGCAGACGACTTTCCAGGGTCCCCCAGCTGTTGTGAAAGTGAGGAATACGCAGACAAGACTTCATCCACCCTGGGCAGCCTTCCTGAGCTTCTGTTATCCTGGCTGCTATGTCAGTAAGAGACCTACTGCATGGAGCCTGTGTGTGAGTGTTCTGTCTTCTCAGACTCTTGCAAGTGATAGAAACTGGTATAACAACTTGTGCAGTGGGTGAGATGTTTAGAGTCTTCCCGTGGGATTGACACTGGCCCATAGTGAACCTGCTTCACACCTGTTACTTGGCAGAAGGTTGGTTTGAAAGGTAGGAGCTAGTGGGTAGAAAGAATAGTTGACTGGCATCACTCCAATCCACTGGTTCTCAAAGTATTGTTCCTGAACTAGCAGCATCAGCATTATCAGAGAACCTGCTAGAAATGCACATTTTAAGATACTACCTCAGACCTACTGAATCAGAAATTCTGGAGTTGAAGCCCAACCAGCTGAGGTGTCTCAAGCCCTCCAGGTGGTCCCTGATGCATGCTCATGTTTAGTGCACATTAGAATCACCTGGGGAGCTTTCACAGCTCCTCTGGCTCAGCCACACCCAAAACCAATTAAGTCAGAATCTCAGCAAGTAGAACACTGCTATCAGTATTTTTGTTTTAATTTCCCAGGATTCCATTGTGCAGCCAAAGTACAAAACCAGTGTTGAGTCTAATTTTATTTTATTTTTTTTTTTGAGACGGAGTCTCGCTCTATCGCCAGGCTGGAGTGCAGTGACGCGATCCCGGCTCACTGTAACTTCCGTTTTCCGGTTTCAAGCAATTCTCCTGCCTCAGCCTCCCGAGTAGCTGGGACTACAGGCACGCACCACCACGTCCGGCTAGTTTTTTGTACTTTAGTAGAGACGGGGTTTCACCGTGTTGGCCAGGATGGTCTCGATCTCTTGACCTCGTGATCCACCCGCCTCGGCCTCCCAAAGTGCTGGGATTACAGGCGTGAGCCACCGCGCCCGGCCTAATTTTATTTTTTATTTTATTTTGATTAATTTATTTATTTTGAGACAGAGTCTCGCTCTGTTGCCCAGGCTGGAGTGCAGGGGTGGGATCTCAACTCACTGCAACCTCCACCTCCCAGGTTCAAGCAATTCTTCTGCCTCAGCCTCTGGAGTAGCTGGGACTACAGCTGCCTGCCACCACATCCAGCTAATTTTTTTTTTTTTTTAAGACAGAGTCTCACTTTGTCACCCAGGCTGGAGTGCAATGGCTCGGTCTCAGTTCACTGCAACCTCTGCCTCCTGGGTTCAAGTAGTTCTCCCACCTCAGCCTCCCGAGTAGCTGGGATTACAAGCACATGCCACCACAGCCGGCTAATTTTTGTATTTTTAGTAGAGACAGGGTTTCACTATGTTGGCCAGGCTAGTCTCGAACTACTGACCTTGTGCTCCACCCGCCTCAACCTCCCAAAGTGCTGGGATTACAGGCATGAGCCACCACACCCAGCTCCTAATCTTTTATTTTTATTTTATTTTATTTTTTGAGACGGAGTCTCACTCTGTCACCCAGGCTGGAGTGCAAGTGGTGCGATACTGGCTCACTGTAACCTCCGCCTCCCGGGTTCAAGCGATTCTCCTGCTTCAGCCTTCTGAGTAGCTGCGATTACAGGCACCTGCCACCATGCCGGCTAATGTTTGTATTTTTAGTGGAGATGGGGTTTCACCATGTTGGCCAGACTGGTCTCCCAAAGTGCTGGGATTACAGGCATGAGTCATCACGCCCGGCCCATTTTTTGACTCAGGTTTCTTTTTTGCTGTCTTACCTCTTAACTAACAGTGGCTATAAATGAAAACAGAAGCATACTTTTATTATGTGTTTATTGCTTAAATCTGATCTTCAAATTTTTATGGTCATATAAAATAAAGACTTTCGCTACTTTGAAAATTGTATTTCCTTTAGTTGGGTATGGTGTTGTGTGCCTGTTGTCCTAGTTACTCACAAGGCTGAAGTGGGAGGATTTCTGGAGTCCAGGAGTTAGGGGTTACAGTGAGCTCTAATCATGACACTGCATTCCAGCCTGGGTCACAGATCAAGACCCTATCTCAAAAAAAAAATTACTTCTTCCACAGCAATATGAATGTACTTTATATATAAATACACACACACACACACACACACACACACACACAACATATATATGAACATACTTATATATATATATATACACACACTATATTAATATGCTGGGATTACAGGGGTGGCTCACCGCTGTTATCCCGGCATATAACTCTAGAATATGCTCTAGAAAATGGCCCTTCTGAGCCCGGGGCCCTGTGTGGCTGCACAGGTCTCGTACCCATGAAGCCAGCCCTGGCTAGGACCCTGCCAGCTGAAGCAAGGGAGATGGCACTGGGGCTTGAGGTCTGACTCAGAGGCTCTGGTGGGAGGGGCACCCACATCCTGTCTCTCCCCCAGCAACATCTCCATCCTGCCTCTCGTCAACCTCCACACTTCATTTCCAGGCAACCACTGATCTGCTGTATATCACAATAGGCGAGTTTACATTTTCTAGAACTTTATATAAATAAAATTATAATGTATGTACACTTAGGTTTTTTTCATGTAGCACAATTATTTTGAGATTGATTCATGTAGTTATCAATAGTTTATTCTTTTTTACTGAGTGGCATTCCACTATACAGACAAAATACAATTTGTTTATTCTGAACATATATATTTTTCTATTTTCTGAGTTAAAATGTCTTTTTCTTAGAAAATGGTGTTTTGGGCCGGGCAAGGTTGGCTATAATCCCAGCACTTTGGGAGGCAGAGGTGGGCGTATCATCTGAGGTCGGGAGTTCGAAACCAGACTGACCAACATGATGAAACCCTGTCTCTACTAAAAACACAAAATTAGCCGGGCGTAGTGGCAAGTGCCTGTAATCCCAGCTACTCAGGAGGCTGAGGCAGGAGAATCGCTTGAACCCAGGAGGTGGAGGTTGTGGTGAGCCAAGATTGTGCCATTGTACTCCAGCCTGGGCAACAAGAGCAAAAATCCATCTCAAAAAGAAAGAAAGAAAATGTTGTTTTTACTAAATGATGGTTACCTTTCTAGTGCCCTCATGTACCAAAAGAAAAATGTTGGGCACAGTGGCTGGAGCCTGTAATCCCAGTTATCTGGGAGGCTGAGGTGGGAGATCACTTGAGGCCAGGAGTTTGAGAACAGGCTGGGTGACATAGTGCAACCCGCCCCCCATCTCTAAAAAAGTGGTTCATGCCTGTAGTCTCAACTACCCTGGAGGTTGATGCAGGAGGATTGTTTAAGCCCAGGTGTTTGCGGCTGATTGTACCACTGCAGCCTGGGAGATAGAACAAGATCCTACCTCTTAAAAAAATAAACAAAAAGTTGGCAACCTAATGTCAATCCCCCAAGTATATATATTTTAGAAATATAAGGATCTGCAAAATCCAGAAGTCTGGAAAGAACTACCCAGTGACTTCCCGTTTATAGACTCGGTCTCCTTTTTTCTGACAGGTGGTGTAGCGGAAGGCACATAACCTGGGCCTGGCAAAGCATTGTACTTTTACTGGGGCCATTATGAGAGATGTTCCTTCCTTTTCTGGAATTTGGAGCTGCCAGCAGACACTTTGCTGTGGGGTGCAGAATGCCTGCTGACTATGATGCCTGGTGAAGGTAGTGAACTGAGAGGTGGAGGGAGGCAGAAAGAGTCATGGTAGCACTCACTGAGTGAACCTCTGGATTTATCCCTTCCTGCACCCATCAACAATTCAAAATTCCCTATTGCAAAAGCAAGTAAATTCCTTTTTTGTTCAAGCTAATTTGAGCTTTTTGTCACTTGCAACCAAAGGTCCTCACTAATAAATCTGTTCATATACATCATGTAGCACTGGTAAGGTAGAAATACACACAGGAGAAAACATGGCTCTTAGAATAGGTTCTCTCATGTGGTGAGGAGAAAAAGCTATGTACTTTTCTTCTGTCACTCTTTGGAAGCTGTAGTGACTTCCATTCCTATGCTAATTCACCTGTTGCCCTTCACAGAACTATTAAAATCCAGCCTTCAAGTCCTTATCTGAAAACGGTGATACAAGTTACCTCTGATAAGCACATGCCCCTGTAGTCTAATTCCAACATTAAGGGGGCGGATTAGCATAAGGATCCATCACTTCAAGTAACAGATAAGAGGAAGAAACCAAACTTCTGCTTTGTATTTATGTTTTAACTCTATCAATGGCTTATTTTAACTTGCAGTGGTGCAATGACAGCTCACTGCAGCCTCACCCTTGGGAAAAGAAACACCTTTCTTTTCAGTACACCCATCCCAAACCAAAACATGCACATTCTCAGACTGCAATTCTGTCAGGGCTCAACTCCTGCTGCAGAGCATTCAGGAAGAGTGCAGTGGCACTACAGCCCCTCTTTCCCATGCCAGAAAGATCATGATCATTTACAAACACCAGCATCAGCCGCAAGTCAACGTGCTGTTTGGCTGCAGATGACTACTGCATTTTAAAGGCCAGAGCAACAAAAAATGCACCAGAAATAGAGGAAGCTCCCTTCTCAGAAACTCCTACTCATCCTTCAGATCTCAGACCCAGAGCTCCTTCCCCAGGGACTCTTTCTTATCCTAAAGTCCAAAGTCATATCCCTACAATGCTGCTCAACCTTTTTTTTTTTTTTTTTTTGAGATGGAGTCTTATTCTGTCAGCCACGCTGGAGTGTAGTGGTGTGATCTTGGCTCACTGCAACCTCTGCCTCCCTGGTTCAAGCAATTCTCCTGCCTCAGCCTGCTGAGTAGCTATTACAGCAGCCTGCCACCACACCTGGCTAATTTTCGTATTTTTAGTAGATGCTTTCGCTTTGTTAGCTAGGCTGTTCTCGAACCCCTGACCTCAGGTGGTCCACCCAGGTTGGCCTCCCAAGGTACTGGGTTTACAGATATGAGCCATTGTACCCAGTCAGTCACATCCCCTTATTACACTTACATAGAATCCTGCATTTACTCCATTACATTAACCCATTTATGCCTAGTGCTCCATTACTGGAACACTAAGCATGTGGGAGTTATTTATATCCTACTGCTCAGGGTCATTGCCAACGTCTGATTGCAAAAATTAAAAAAATTGCAACCTCCAGCATAAATGGGTTAATGAAGGTTTTACAAATTTTTATTTGTATCACTGGTTTTGTATTCCTCTTCCCTGTCACCTCCCCTTAGATCGTGAGCTCTGAACCCAGTTACTTGCAGTCTTTCACTCCCCAGTGTCCTGGCATCTAGGGACACAGCAGGTGCACAGTCAATAAGGAATAGGAAAAACACACTTTCCCCTCAGACTTTGCTGTTGTCCTGAAAAAGATTTTCCAGGCTTTGATACATGTGCCTGGCCATGGGTGCGGCCTTGGCATTCACACACTTCTCTATTTCAGTCTTCAGAGTCATTTTTCATGGAGAGCAGAACTTTTTGTTTTGCTCTAGCAGCAGTAGTCTCAGCTCCCAAAACATCTTTCTTCATGTTCCATGCTTTCCAACTCTGAAACTCACAGGCAGGGCCAAGTGTTTGGAAGACAGGACATTTACCACTTCTTGGCACCTTTGCTCCAGAAGAGTTTAAGTGCTCATACCTACCCAAGACCCACTTCAGATGGCCAGCAGGCAGCCCCTGGATGCCTCACAGCCCAGTGTCACTAGAGCCCACCCTCTGCACCACTCTCAGTGCCAAAGAAGCTCCCAGGACCCATGCCTTGGGCTCCCTCCCTCCACCTTGGTGCCCTAGTTTCCTCCCTGCACCATCCCTGAGAAGCATGAGCCTTGAGGGGAGCCTTAGGTTTCAAACAAAATGAGGGCCTCCGGGTGAAATGTTTTTGTTCGAAAACTGTGTTTTGTAGCAAGGCACTTCTTCTATTTTTTATTTATCTATTTATTTTTTTTGAGGTAAAGTCTCACTCTGTTGCCCAGACTGGAGTGCAGTGGCATGATCTCCGCTCACTGCAATCTCCACCTCCTGGGTTCAAGTGATTCTCCTGCCTCAGCCTCCCAAGTAGCTGAGATTATAGATTTGCAGCAACATGCCCGGCTAATTTTTGTATTTTTAGTAGAGATGTTTGCCATGTTTCCCAGGCTGGTCTTGAACTCCTGACCTCAAATGATCCACCTGTCTTGGCCTCCCAAAGTGCTGGGATTACAGGTGCAAGTCACTGTACCTGGCCTCAAGACACTCCTTTGGTGACAGGTCTGACGTCTGTGGCTACAGTCCTGTGGGGAGACCCCTGCACCACCTGAAAGCCAACTCAGCCCACAGGCTGGTCAGGAGAGAGATGGACAAGGGATCAATGACAAGAAATGTAGGGGAGAAAAAGTAATATATTTTCCTCACCCATGGTAAGGGGCATGCCAAGGTTCATAAAACTTTAAGAATGCTAATTTAAGGGAATCATATATTTGCTTCCCGCAAACCCCATCACCCCTGCAGTTCTAGGTACAATAGAGTTGGTCTTGGAGAAGACCACTCAACCAGGAGAGGCTGGGAGAGGGTTGCAATGATGGCCCACCCAAGAGCGGAGAGTTCCCAACCCCTCAGGCAGAGGCAGAGCCCAGCAGAACTGGGACAGGGATGCTTTGCTCCATTTGTACATGTAGCTGTGCCCCCAAACTTCCTGTTGCAAACTTCATTTGCATCTGTCCTCATAAAATAAGAAACAAGTGTGCAAATATCAGTGCCTCTGAGTGAGACCCAAAGAAAGGGAGACCCTGTCTCTTTAATAAACAAACAAAACAGCAATAAATTGGGAAAGAATACGTATACAAAATACATATCTGATAAAGGACTTGCATCCAAAATATATAAAGAACTTGTAAAACTCAACAATAAGAAAACAACAAAATAGGTACCTCATCAAGGAAGATATACAGAGCAAATAAGCATACAAAAATACGCTCAACATCACATGTCATTAGGCAATTGTCAATTAAAGTCACAATGAGATATCACTACACGTTAGAATGGCTAAAATTCAAAACTGACACTACCAAATGCTGGCAGGGACATGAAGCAACAGAACTTTCAGTCATTGCTGGTGGGAATGCAAGACGGTGCAGCCATTTTGGAAGACAGCTTGGCAGTTTCTTATTAAACTAAAGGTAGTACTACCATACCATCCAGCAATTGCACTGCTTGGTAGTTACCCAAATGGGTAGAAAACTTATGTCCACAAAAACCCTGCATGTATTTATGGCAGCTTTATTCACAGTTGCTAAACTTGGAAGCAACCATGATGTCCCTGAATAAATAAACACCCACATACCCATACAATGGAATGACGTGCAGGAGCCTGAAATGCATATTGCTAGTGAAAGACGCCAATCTGAAAAGGCTGCATACTGCATAATTCCTAATAGCTGACATTCTGAAAAGGCAAAACTAGAGACAGTAAAAAGGTCAGTGGTTGCCAGGGATTCAGGGGAAGGGAGGGAGAAATGAATAAAGAGAGCACATAGGATTTGTAGGGCAGTAAAACTGCTTAGTCTCTGATGCTGTGATGGCCGACATGTGCCATTATGCATTTGTCAAAACCCACAGAACAGTACACCACAAAGAGTGAACCATATGTAAACTACAGTCTTTCATTTATCAATTTGCCTGAACTGCAACAAATATGCCACACAAATGCAAGGTGTTGAGTTAGAGGAAACTGTGTGTGTATAGGGGGAGGAGAGGAGGAGTGTATGGAAATTTTCTGTATGTTTTGTTCAATTTCTCTGTAAACCTAAAACTGATCTTTTTAAAAAGGCAAAATAAAGACATTCCAAAATAAACGAACTGGAGGAAATTCATTGCTAACAGATTCATCTTTTAAAACTTACTAAAAGAAGTTCTTGTGGCTGAAAGCAAGTGATCCCACACAATGACTAGAATTCACTGAAAAAAACAAAGAGTATTGGTAAAAGTAAGTATTTAGTTACAAAAGATAATATATACACATATTTCTTCTCTGAACTGATTTTTAAAAATAACTATATAAAACAATCTATATAATTATATTGTTGAACTTATAGATACATATAATATATATTTGACATAACAGCACAAAGGAGATAAGCTGAAAGCAAAGCTGTATTGGAGTAAGACAATGACATCAGATTGTATCTTGAATCCATGGCAGTAACAACCAAACATGGTAAATAAATACTATATATACTTTTACAGTTTATATAGACTATATAAACAAATACTATATACTTTTCTTTTGTTCTCTCAGTTTAAGACATAAAATTATCTAAAGTAGTAAGTATATTTATTGTAGGATTTATAACACATATACAAGTAATATGTATAAAAATAATAGTATCAAAGAGGGAAGAGGGAATAGAGCTTTTTAGGACTAATGCTTCTTTATCTCACTGGAATTAAGCTAGTATAAACCTGCTTAGTATGATAGCTGGGTACAGTGGCTCATACTTGTAATCCCAGTACTCTGGGAGGCAGAGGCAGGCAGATCACTGGAGCCCAGGAATTTGAGACAAGCCTGGGCAGCATGGAGAAACCCCATCTCTACAAAAAATACAAAAATTAGGTGGGTGTGGTGGTGCCTTCCTGTAATCCCAGCTACCTGGGAGGCTGAGGGGGGAGGATGGATTAAGCCTGGGAGGTAAGAGCCGCAAGTGAGCCATGAGCACGCCACTGCACTCCATCCTGGGCAACAGAGCAATAACCTGTCTCAAAACAAACAAACCAACCAACCAACAAAAAAATTATATGATAAGCCCTTAAGAGTAACCACTAAAAAAAAAAAAATTAGAAAAAAAGTAAAATAGCAAGTGTAAAGCCAACTACATCAAAAACATTAAGTGTGAATGAAGTGCCTGGGAGGTTGAGGCTGCAGTCAGCTGCGATTGTGCCACCGCATTCCAGCCTGGGTGACAGAGCAACACCCTGTCTCAAAAAAAAAAAAAAAGTGAATGAATTAAATAATGCAACCAAGACTAAAAGCATTTGTGCTTCAAGGACACTATCAAAAATGTTAAGAGAACCCATTGAATGGAAGGAAGTATTTCCATATCATATATTTGACCTTATACTTAACATCTCAATAAAAACACAACCCAACTTAAAAATGGGCAAATAATTCGAATAGACATTGCTCCAAAGAAGATATACAGATGGCCAATAGGCACATGAAAAGGTGCTCAACATAATTAGCTATGATGGAAATGCAAATTAAAACTATAGTGAGAAACAGCTGCATTCACTGGGATAGCTATAATCAAGAAAATAATAACTATTGGCAAGGATGTGGAGAAATCAGAATCCTCATCCCTTGTTGAGGGGAATTGTAAAATGGTGCAGCCACTTTGGAAACCAGTCTGGTGGTTAAAGTTAACCACAGTTACCCTATGACCCAGCAATTTAACTCCTAGATATATACCCAAGAGAAATGAACATATGCCCACACAAAAACTTGTATACAGATAATCCTATCAGATTATTCTTAATAACTAAAAAGTAGAACATAAATGTCTATCAACTAATGAATGAATAAATAAAATGTGGTATATATGGACAATGGAATATTATCTGGCACTAAAAGGGAATGAATGATATATGGAACACATGGATAAATCTTAAAAAGATGTCAGGTGAAAGAAGCATATTGTTTGATTCAATTTATATGAAATGTTCAAATATAGAGACAGAAAGTAGATTAGCAGTGGTTGCCTAGGGCTGGGGAGGACAGAGTGGTTGGGGTTGACAGCCAGAAGGGTATGAGGTTTGAGTAATAAAAATGTCTTAACCACTGAATTGTAAATTTTATTTCTATTTATTTAGTTTTTGAGCCAGGGTCTCCCTCTGTCATCCAAGCTGCAGTGCAGTGATTCGATCACAGTTCACTGCAACCTCCACCTCCCTGACTCAAGTGACTCCTGCCTCAACCTCCCAGGTAGCTGGGACTACAGGTGTGTGCCATCATGTCCAATTTTTTTGTAGAGTTGGAGTTTCTCGATGTTGCCCAGGCTGGTTTCAAACTCTTGGGCTCAAGCAGTCTGTTCACTTTAGCCTCCCAAAGTGTTGGGATTACAGGCATGAGCCACCACAACTGGCTGAATTATACATTTAAAATGGGTGAACCGTATGGTATATGAATTATATCTCAGTAAAGGTGTCACCAAAAAAGTTCATGTATAAATAAAAGACAACTTAAAATTCTGAAAATAGTTTATTATGGAAACAAAGAGGATAATTAAGCATGAAATAATTTCATTCTTGATAAAAGTATACTGATCATTACAAAATTTGAAGTGTTAGTTTATAACCCAAATCTTTTAAAGAATTTGTGTCTGCTGAAATGAACTTTCATCCTTTGCAAAGATGCAACTTTAGTTACAGGAGGAATATATTTAATCTAAATAAACACTGTCATAGATAAGACTCAGAATAGTATATATAAAGCTAACTGTACTCATCTGTATTAAATAGCTATACAAAGCCACTCACTTAAAATATGAAAGGGTTGTTTATGAGACATCTCAAACTATAAGTCTGGAATTCTTGTTCCTTTGTGATACCATTATTCTACTAAATACATGTAGTTGTTAGAAGTCCAGTGTACCTCTTATAGAACAGCACATAGGATTAGATATGCCAAGATTAAGATGTTGCACATTTTAGGAAACTTAGAAATAATTCAAAGATGCTTTTATGCTAAACTCAGCATATTTGGTTCCAAAATGTCCTTTTTTATTATGAAAAACAAGTATAATGTTTAGACGTTAATGTACAGAAAAGAGTTGTCATATATATTCCTTTACAATTTTCACACCTAAGTTTATTCAAAGTGTTAATCCTACACATTAAAAAACAAATAGGAAATTGCTAAATTTTACTTGCAACTTTTTGTACCTATAATTTTGATACTCATGGCATCTAAAATGATTAGTAAATAGCAACAATAGAGACTATGTATTTTTTAAGTTGGGCAAATGAAAGGAGACTACACTGAGATGTAAATCAGGAAGTAGTTATTGGCTTTACAAAAAGTTTTTAAATATACAGATTAATTAATAACATATACTCTTTAAATATCAAAGCATTTAAAATAAATTTACCAAAAAAAGCAACTTACATACTTTTTAAAACCCTGTCAGTTGTATAAAGAGAGGCACTTTTATCCACAAAAAGCATCAAAATTTTTTAACAGTTCAAAAATAGAAGCTCAAAACAACTGATTTCTCAGACACAAAACAGTACAATGGCTATTCACAGTGCTCTTCAAGAAATTAAATCTATGTTTTTTAAAGCATGTTTTCCAGTCTCAATTTATAACACACTTGGAGTTCCATTTCTGCTTTTCCTGAAATCAATCTGGACTGTGTAAAGAATGCCATAACATGAAGCTATTAGCAATCTGGGTTAATGTTCTACCAAAAAAATGCTGTCTATATACACAGAAAGTAATGAAGAAAAAAGTTAGCATTGCAGTACAATGTATACTCCTTAGGTTCTAAAATCTACCAGTCTAACAGAAAGCACCAAGGTAGAGATGCCAAAGTTAGAAAAAATACAAAGCAGCTCAGAATCAATATCATGTGTCTTTATTCAAGGTAAATTTTATGTTAGATTGTTTGTATGGCATTTGGGAGGCTAAATTAATTTAGGAGGCTAGAAATCCCATTGCTACTTTTAACAAAGATTTGCTTATTACTGAATTACAGTTAATAGTGAAAATAGCATAGTGAAGACTCTTTTCTGTGCTTATTGATGAGAAAACATTACTAAAATTTTCTTATGGAAAATGAGGAAACATATAACAATTTTTTGAAAATAAAAAGTAAATTTAGAAATAAATTCAGGCACTTTTATCAGTGGGTTTGTAATACCAAGGGCAAAGAACATTTTTTTTTCTTCAAGAAATTCCTTCCACCCAAAATCCATAAAATCTTCTCTCATACTAGATCTCAATTGTCAAACCTAAGAACTGTAAGTTACTAAAGTGGAATTACTTGTAGAATTGTGAATCATTTGTTCACTCTACAAATAAGTGAAGAAATAAATTAAATGCTTCCCACTTAAAGTTGTCTAGTACTATTGTTTTAACTGCAGTTAAAACAGAAGCAAATAGGCCAGGCGTGGTGGCTAACGCCTGTAATCCTAGCACTTTGGGAGGCCAAGGCAAGTGGGTCACGAGGTCAGGAGATGGAGACCATCATGGCCAACATGGTGAAACCCTGTTTCTACTAAAAATGCAAAAATTAGCTGGGCATGGTGGTGGGCACCTATAGTCCCATCTAATCGGGAGGCTGAGGCAGTAGAATTGTTTGAATCTGGGAGATGGAGGTTGTGGAGGTTGCAGTGAGCTGAGACCATGCCACTGCACTCCAACCTGGTGACAGAAAGAGACTTCATCTCAAAGAAAAAAAAAAAATCCCAGAAGCAAATAAACTCATCTGTCATATTCAATATTGTCATTTCCATAATAAAGCTTACTTTTCCTTTTCAAATGATGCTAGATGAACAATTCATTATTTAAAACATCCCATTAACAATTTTTCCAGATCAATTTTATTTAAGAAATAAGTTGACAGAAAGAAGCAAAAGGAACTTACTAATATGTCAAACAAAACACAGGCACCAAACCTAATTCAGCACAGGTGATCATAATATAAACCAATAAAAATTCAAGTAAATATTTCACACTACATAAAAAGTAGGGGTTCTATTTCCCCTTCAAAATAGGGAAGATGACTTTTAAATTACATTGTTTTACATGCTCTAATCACAAGTACTACCATATAACTATCACTGTGTGCTTAGGTAACTATGGTAATATTTTCAGAAGTCTTGAAGCAAAATACTAGTGACTCACTACTCAGATGTACACAGTCAACCTGAAGTACATTACCTACAACTATCTTAATATAGTTACAAAATTAGGTTAAAAAAAAAAGAAAAAAAAATTAGGTATAAGAGTGAAATGAGAACCACTGAAACTAATCTATCAGGCATTTGACATCACCATCAAACAATTCTTAAGCTCCAAAAGAGCAAAGCATCTGAGACTCTAAGAATGCATGTACTTTTACACCATACGTATAACAGAAAATAAAGACAATGGAAAAATGCTCCCTTCTCATGTAGTGTACTTTTACAACATATATATAACAGAAAATAATGACAATGGGGAAATGCTCCCTTCTAATGTAGTAATTTAGAGTACTGAAAATGCAAGTTTTGCAGCACTCTAACAAGTGAGAATTATGAAAATCTGGTCACTGAACAGGAGTAAAAGGAAAAACTAAACATGTATCCCACCTTATTAAAATGACACATCTATAGGCTACATCTATCCTGAATCTCACTGTAAGGCCAAATTAACTTTATAAAAGTTTATCTTAATAAATGATTAAAAATATGAAAATACTTAAAGGAACATAGCATTTAGACTGTGAAACTGTGTTGTAAATTTTGTTATAATTGTTATTTTTTTCTTGATGTTGAAGACTGCATCACAGTTTCATAAATAACATTGCCTGTGTTTTATAATATATCTGTATGCAGAAGCATGTTTAATAGCAACTGCATGTATCTCCAGAAATTGTTGCTAATTTCAGAACACATATTTTTATTCTGATAAGGATTTAATGTTTTACTTAGTACTTCAGTAGAAAACATGTGAACAGACTGTATACCCCATATCGGTATTTTTTTTTTTTAAAAAACGGAACAACATTCTTTTAAATGTCCATTTAAAAATATATATTATAGGTAACAGTTATTGTTTTATCATGATTACATTGGTATCAAATTAATAAGCATAAGTGAGAAAACTAATCACTTACTATCATTTAAAAATGCAATAACATCATGCATTATGTATTACTAAGAAAGTGCTCACCTATATAAGCAGCAGATGATGAGAACAGTACCATGAAAATTCTAGATATATCTTTATGTATATCCTTAAAAATCACTTTCCTTTATATAATTTCCATTTTAATTTAAATGCCACATATCTTCAGCTAACATTTAAATTAGTTTTATTGTAAGACTTCAGTTGTTATACATCATAAAACACCTTCAGAAACGTGCTTGAAGGTACGAATAATTCTTTCCTCCTATTAAATAACTGTATCACATTAAGTATTTATTAAATGTTATGTTTGAGAAATCTATTCTGACCTTGAACATATTCAAATTCAAGATCAATATTATAATAGAATGAAGATTTTATGAGGAAAATGTTACAATCAGTAAAAGTGTTAAAGAGCATGTAACAGTAAGGAAGACACCTGTCTGGAATATTGCAGAGTGGTAGATACCACATTTAATCAAAGGACAGTAATCCTTGATCTTCTATTTCCCACAGAACTCTGGATCCAGTTAATAGCAGAATGCGGAAACAAGCAGCAATATTTCAAATGTCCACACTCTGATCTGCATAAGACACAGACTAGGTAGAAGAAAACTGCATTTTACTTCACGTAGTCTTTGAAATGAAGGCTCTGTTATTCTTCAAGACTGGAAGGATATCACAGTGTTGATTTTATATACAAAGTAGGATCTATTCCAGTATACTTTAGTGAAATAATTCACATATGGAGAATAGTTAATTTTGACCTCATGACAAAATCGCCCATATTTTGAGTAGGTTAGCTTGTCACCTTCTTCACAAACCATCTATTAAAAGATACAAAACATAATATTAAAAAGCTTATTAAGCTTATAGCAGAAATGCAATCAATGTACAAACGACTGTATTTATATGAAAAAATACATTACTGATAAACATAGTCTATACAACATCTCACTGTTAGCAAACAGAAGCCTCTTCATAAGTGAGTCACCATGCCCACTATACTCCTGAACTTCCCGCTGACATTGAGAAATCAGTATAAAAGGTTTCTTTTAAAATATTTCTTTTAAAAGATTTAACTCTAAAATTTAGAACACAATGTTTCCATAATCCATTATCATTGCCGTGAAGAACCTTATCATGAAACCTACCAAGGCTGAGAAATGGACATATTATATTCCCAAATATATTCAAACTCCTATCTCGTATAGAATTGACTCACAATTATTGAGTAAACAAGGAAACTTTTGTGACTTAGTGCAGACCTTTACATTTTTACCGAATGACGTTCACTAAGACAGCTTAGTTAGCTTGAAGGAGTTTTTATTAAAAAAAAATTAGGTAATATTTTAATGCCCATGTAAGATGCCAGATAGCCAACTTTAAAAGGATAGATTAGCTTAAGTCTATGCCAGGCATGACGTGAAAGGAGAAGTAAGCTGATCTTCAAAACAGAGCAGAAAGGTGGGTAGCCAGAGCAGAACAGAAAGGCTCCAGACAGCAGATAGTAATACAGTAGCAATTACTGAAACTACCTAAGGCTTCATACAATTCCATTTTGTTAACAATAAACCAAAGATCACAGCCACTAAGTACCAACAGTGAAATTCAAAATGCATACAGCATAAAACAGAGTAAGTTTATATTATAAGATTAAGGGGTCATGAAGAAAAGAAAGGTGGAAATCACAAAAACTAATTTCTTACCTCCAAACTGATCTTGGATAAGATAAAGAGCTACGATTATTTAGGAAAGACAGAAAAAAATCTTGGCTGCAACCTTAATAGCATATGCATTATCACTTATAATAACTTACTAAACTTTTCCTGTGATCCCTCACCCACAGCTTTCTCAGGAGTCAAGAATCCATTCCAGCCAACACTAAGTCTCAGATATACAAACTGCCTTCACTGGAAGGCCATGGCGGGGGGAGAGGGAATACACACACACACACACACACACACACACACACACGCGTCACTCTTCAGTCTTCTTGTGGAAAAGACAGCTTGGTAAAATAACTGAAATCAATGCAGAAATTAAGATACAGCTAAGTCCTAACAACTAACATGGTTCTTAAGACCCATGTTTTTTGTGGATAATAGGTCTGTGTTAATTTAGTATGCAATTTTTCTAGATAGATATGAATCAAATTACAAAAAAATTCCAAACATAAGAATATAACAAGATAATCAGTTGCTCTTTAGATTATTATAATAAAATAAAATCATCATCAAATCAAATTATGCCATCTTTTATGAATGTTGAAACCTGCGTAAGTACAAGCAATGAATAAGGAATTCAGGTATTGATATTATTATTATATTATTATTATTATTTTTGCAAAAATGCCCAGCTTTTCTTTTGTATGTTGAAAAAATACTTCAGACTACTTTTAATAAGCTCTCTCCATTATTACATAATTTATATTCTTAGTTAAGTTCCAAAAATAAAGTTTAAAGATTACAAGTTTAAATAAAGTCATTTTTCTAAAAAAAAAATTTTCCAAATGGTTACTTACATGGCCATTTGCAATATCTAATAAATCTTTAACCCTACAGCCTCTCATGGGTCCCACCTCATTGCAGATAGCATCCTCTACAATTAGGTAATTCGCTTTGTAAGATGTCAGTATTTTATAAATATCCTCAGCAGATCGCTTTGAATAGATTTGGTAGATCTGAAAGAATATAATTAAAATAATTTTAAAGGACATTTAAAACTTCTGTAAATTGAAACTATACATCCAGCATATACTATGTTCTCAGTACTATTATGTATGAAAAATAAAGATATTTATTTTATAAATATAAATATTCACATATATATTTATCAAAACTCATGTCTTGATTATTTGGTGCTTTTTACTATAATTCTGCTGAACTTCTTAGATAATAAGCTCTGGATCTTATTAGATAATAAGGCTTTTCAGTTTTTCTGAAATGTTAATATTGGATCAACTCTTGCTATCCTTCAAAAAATAGTAAAATCACAAATATTAGGCCCAAGTATCATATACAATTTGGCCTGAAAATACTGAGATTTGAAATCTAGAATGAGTAAGATTTCAATCTATTTGCAGAACACCCAGTAGCTGCCTCCTACCTGTCACCATTGCTGCCTATCTAGTACCTTCAGTTCCCATGTCCACTGACATGCTAGGAATACCCACCCTCAACATTCTGTGGCACACAGAAGGCTAACACATCAAGATGAAGTTATCTCCCTCATTTCATCATTTCACTACATGAAATAAGTTTCAATGGGAATGGTTCTATCCCATCCAGCCTATATCTATTGATAGTTATTTACAATTTTATTTATTTTTAAGTGTTAAGAAACTGAAACATACTGTTGGGGCATTTAAAAAAAAACACTTCTGGCCAGGTGCGGTGGCTCACGCCTGTAATCCTAGCACTTCGGGAGGCCGACGTGGGTGGATCACCTGAGGTCAGGAGTTCAAGACCAGCCTGGCCATCATGGTGAAACCCCACCTAAAAAAGAAAAAAAAGAAAAAAACAAAAAACAAAACACTTCTATGCAATTGCAATAACATTACTGATAGCATAGAGCACAGTTTCTCAACCTTGGCACTACTCACATTTTAGGACACATAATTCTTTGTTGGGACAGGAGGGAGGCTGTTCTCTGCAATGTAGATCAGCAACCCTGGTCTCTACCCACAAGATGCCCAAAGAACACCTCCTCCTGTTATGACACTGCAACAACCAAAAATGTCTCCAGACATTGCCAAATGTCCCCTGGCAGGATAACTGTCCCAGGTTAAATCACTGGCCCAGGGGATTATACAAAGATTAGCCCCATATTATGAATTGGAGACTCCATCTAATTTAAATTATACGGTTGGCCAGGTGCAATGGCTCACACCTGTAATCCCAGCACTTTGGGAGGCCCAGGCAGGCAGATTACTTGAGGTCAGGAGTTTGAGACCAGCCCGGCTAACATGGCAAAACCCTGTCTCTACTAAAAATACAAAAATTAGCCAGGCACGGTGGCACGTACTGGTAGTCTCAGCTACTCGGGATCTGAGGGAGAGTCACATAAACCTGAGAGATGGAGGTTGCAGTGAGCCAGAGATTGTGCCACTGCACTCCAGCCTTTATGAAATTCTGGAAAATTGAAAAACTGAATATTGGAAATTCAAGTTCAGTCGATCATTGCTTTCACATATGAAGTTACCATTTAAATCCATACCATACCAGAGTGAGACTCCATTGAAAGAAAAGAAAGAAAGAGGGGGAGAGAGAGAAAGAGAGAAAAAGAAAAAAAGATAAGAAAGAGAGAGAGAGAAAGACAGAAAGCGAGAAAGAAAGAAAGAAAAAGAAAGAAAAGAAAGAAAGGAAGGAAAGAAAGAAGAAAGAAAGAAAGAAAGAAAGAAAAGAAAAGAAAAGAAAAGAAAGACAGAAAGAAAGAGAAAGAAAGAAAGAAAGGAAAAGAAAGAAGGAAAGAAAGAAAGGAGCCAGGTGTGGTGGCTCGCACCTGTAATCCTAGCACTTTGGGAGGCCAAGGCGGGTGGATTGCCTGAGCTTACAGTTCAAGACCAGCCTGGGCCATATGGTGAAACCCCATTTCTACTAAAATAAAACAAAATTAGCCAGGCATGGCAGTGTGCACTTACAGCCCAGGCTACTTGAGAGGCTAAGGTGGGAGAATTGTTTGAACCTGGGAGGCTGAGGTTGCAGTAAGCCAAGATTGTGCCACTGTACTCTAGCCTGGGTGACAAAGCAAGACTGTCTCCAAAAAAATAAAGAAATAATAAATGGTACAGTCTCATTTATGAAATTCAGTTTAGATTTTAGTTTAACAATAAATTTACTCATACCTGCTATGTACTATATACCACAGAGAAAAACCATGCCTACTATTCTCACAGATAAGTTACATAAAACTCTAAAATGTTTAAAATTTAATTAGAACCTAACTAGAATTCTGACCTAATTACAAGTAATTCTGAAATTCCATATTAGAAAAAGACCAATCAAAAGAAAACAAAGTCACGGAGTTTGCTGTTTTATAACCACAAAATATGAAATTCAGGAATATGCTCTCTATATTCTGCCTGAGCAACTCTATCTTTTTGAAGCACAGCAAATACTTTATCAGAGATGGCTGCTGTCTCAAGGAAATCATTCTCAGGTAGATCTCCCCAACTTTGATCTCTCCCCTGTCTGCTTCAATCTGTTCTTTTTGCCATGACCATAATTAACTCTCCAAATCAGCTCTAACCATTCCACTGCTAGGCCTACTAAAAGTCATGTCTCTTGACTGCCTCAAGGATAAGTCTAAATTTTTGAGCATGACACTCCAGGTCTGTCAGAATTTGACCTCATTTTATTTTCCAGTTTCAAGGCTACAAATTCCTTGGTTCATGTTACTTTTTCAGCCTGGAATAATATATATTTCTTTTCCAAACAAGTTTCTAATCATCCTTCAAAGCCCAGATCAAGGGACTGCATTTTTTTTTTTAGAGTAAAAAGAATGAAAGAGAGAAAGAAAGAGGAAGAGATTTTGGAAAAAGAGAGAAAAGGAGAAAGAAAGAAACAGCAAAAGAAAGAAAAAAGAATGAAAGAGAGAAAGAAAGAGGAAGAGAAAGAGGGAGAGAGAATGGGATTCTTGTTTTATTGCCCAGGCTAGAATACAGTCTAAAAATGGGTATTAAAAACCTCTTTTATGCCAATAATTGTGTCTAACAATGGAGACAGGAAGGAATAGGGGATGAAAATAACAAATAAGCAGCCAATCAATATTTTATTTAAACCTGTGAAATGCTATGCAATTGCTGGGGAGTGATTTACTTCCAGTTATGTGGTCACTTTTAAAATAGGTATAATGTGATACTGAGAAAAATGTATGTTTTGTGGATTTGTGGGAGGAGAGTTCTGTAAA
>PVKP010027616.1:0-31084 GCA_004027715.1 Plecturocebus donacophilus
TAAAATATTGGTTGTCTGCTTATTTGTTATTTTCATCCCCTATTCCTTCCTGTCTCCATTGTTAAACACAATTATTGGCATAAAAGAGGTTTTTAATACCCATTTTTAGACTGTATTCTAGCCTGGGCAATAAAACAAGAATCCCATTCTCTCTCCCTCTTTCTCTCCCTCTTTCTTTCTCTCTTCCATTCTTTTTTTTTCTTTTACTGTTTCTTTCTTCCTCTTTTTCTCTCTTTTTCTAAAATCTCTTCCTCTTTCTTTCTCTCTTTCATTCTTTTTTTTCTTTCTTTTGCTGTTTCTTTCTTTCTCCTTTTCTCTCTTTTTCTAAAATCTCTTCCTCTTTCTTTCTCTTTCATTCTTTTTATTAAAAAAAATTGTGGTAAAATAAAAAAAATTAAAAAAAATATAAGCAAGCACACACATGTGCACACATACACACAGAGTTAACTCCAGTTGCTTTTCCTCTCTCATCTGCTACCTATTCATGGCATTTGACACTGTTGACCACTTGAAACTCTCTCTCTCCTGACTCTGGGAACATTGTACCTTAGTGCAGTATCTTATTACTTCTTTTTCTTTTGATAATTCTCTCTCCTCTACCCCCTCCAAGTGTGGTCACAACCAAAGGTTAACAACTGAAATCTCTTCTCTTGCTGGATTCTTCCTTCCACAGAGAACTGCTACTCAAACTGTAGTCCATGTACCAGTGCTCATCAGCAAACTGTCAGTTATTGGTTCATGATTAGATAAGGAGCTTGTCCATAATGTAAATCACTCACATCACTAAACACATAGATTAGTTCAGCTGATGTTTTTTGGTAACAAAGCTTTCTCAGTGAAGGAAGTGATGCAATGAATTATATTCTGCCACAAGTGTCTCCTCTTGACATGGCCTGAGGCTTTGAGGAGAATCACCTTTGAGGTCTCTTACACTCTTTTAGCTTCAGTACTCCTATGCAAAGAAAATTCACTCAAATTAACTTTGTACCTCCAGCTTCTCCCCAGAGCTCCAAACATGCATCTGTGACTATCTGCCAGACCTGTCACCACTGACAACAACCTAGATATTTCATTTGCTCTTTAAACTCAACAAGTCAAAAGCTAAACTCACAGTTGAAATTTGTTTTGGGAACAGATAACAAATATACACATTTTCAAATATATCTCTTTTATATAAATTTTACTCATACACATAACACATGAATTAATTTTCCTTATAAATATTTTGAAAGTTACAGATAAGGTCCATTTTACATATTATCAACAACCAAGGTCCACTTCTCTCCTCCCTAGAAATAACCATTGTTGGTAGTTTAAATTTGGGTATCCTTCTAAATCTTTCTCTACACATGTGCATTCATATACAGAATATGTACTTTTTACATAGGGCATTGTTTTGTTATTTTTTAAAATCCCAGTGTTACTATATTGTAACATATCATTCCCAACTTATTTTTTCTGATCATCAAAATATTCTGCAGATCTTTCCATGGCAGTCCACATAAACATGTTTCATTCTTTTGAAAGTGCTGAATAATGTTCCATAGAAAATATATCCATAGTTTATTTAGCCATTTTTTATTGATGGACATTGTGGCAGAGACATTGCTATATATTCAGCAAACCACTCTATTTTTCTCCTGGGCATACAAGAAGTCACAGGTGGACAGTAAGGCTGGTTCTGGCCAATGGAATGTGAATAAAAGTGATACATTCTATTTCCAGATCTGGGCACTAAAATCTACAATAAATCCTTCTGCTCCCTTTCTTTTCCTTCTATAGTGACCATAGGGGCTATATGTGGAAGATGGCCAAATTACAAAATGGAGAAACCTGATTTCAGAATGACCATGAGGAGCAGAAAATCTCTCTTCTCTCTGACCACATTGGACAGTCATATGAGCAAGCAATATATCCTCAATGTGTTAAGTCACTGAGATTTTAAGATTGTTTATTATGACAGCTATAATTGCATATCCTAACTCATACTGAGAAAACAGGATGGATGGAAATTAAGGGGCAAGTGTTTAAGAAGTAAAAAGTGACCACTTCTAGGTAGCCATGAACCTATGGTGGCATTAACATTTTCTTCTTTGTCCCATTCATAATTCAACCAAAAGCTGTAATTATGGTTGACAAGTATAAGAGCAGTGCTGATGAAATCAATTTAAAGAATGAAGAGCCATACGCTTTAAAATAAAATTAACCATGATAAAAAGAAACTTTGCAGTATCCTGTAAAGTCCTTCAAAGTGCCGAAAGTCCTATTCAGAATGTCCACATGTATATTTCATCATCTACTTTACACCACTCATAATTAAACCAGCTTCTCTTCAAGTACTAGCATTTAAAACTAATGTCTTGTTCAACTTGATGGTTCATTTTGCTTAATTATTAGTACTACAACATTATTTCATATTAATTTTCCTAATAAATGTATAGCATTCCAGTTATATCATGGACAAATAGGATCTATGATCTACCTATAAAAGGTGCATATCTTTGGTAAGTTCCCAAAATAAAATGAACTCCAAGTTCCAAGCAGCTGCCTTACAACTCAGCTTTAGAAACACCACCTATTCATTATTGTTCCATATGTTTCTTTCCAAGAAATAAACAACAAACCTAGCCAAAGAGTACATAAGCACCTTAAAGTCAGGAATGTTGCCATTTTCATCTCCTATCCATTTCTAGTTGCCCTAACACAAGGCCAGGTACACAGTCTACATCTTCTCCAGAGAAGAGGACAGAGTTCAGATAAGAATTCAGTTTAATGGTAAACCACACCTGTCTTCTCCTTATGTGTTTCTTTTACTTTCTCTCTTCCTTCACCACCATACTTCTTAACCAGTTTCCACACCTGTACCCTGGGGACATGGTCATTTTGTTAATTAATGTAAAATGCTGAGGACAGTGTCTGGCTGTTTAACAAAAGTGGTCCAGCTTTGTTATCTCACCTCCTGGCTCACTGTCAATAAATTACGGTTATTGATAGTGAGAGTCAGGCCTCCTCAGGTGTGTTAGAGTGAAAAAAAAGTATTGATCATCACTGCCTGAGATGGCAAGATGGCACCTCTGTGGATTTTAGAATTTAGTCTTTGTAACTGTCTTGAGGAACCCCGATGGACTCAGGAGTGCTTCCCAGCATCCATTTGCAGACAAATCCTTATGCTCAGTAAAGGCATATGGAGAGAGGAATGTTCCCAGCATGCGTAAATTCAAATGCTTCCAGGAGAGTTGCATGCCCTGTATGATAACATTCTCCCTGCACTGGGGATGAGGCTGCTTTGAAGCAGGTAGGAGCTTTTCCAGAACCAAAGGGGTCAGTAGATCTGCAGGCCTTACTCTCCAGAAGGGATCTCCAAAACTGTGATTGATTCATCATCCTATCAGAACCAAAAGATACCCTCATACATGTATACTTATTCATATACATTTTATATAAACCACAGCACAATATACAAAAATGAATACCAATATTAGATACAACTGAAAAGCATCTGTTGCTGATCATCCTGGCCATGTACTTCAGCATACAAGAGACCCTCAGGACAAGGTTAATCGTTATTAGAATGTTTATAAATCCATATGTCAAAGTAAAAAAACAAAAAGAGTAGTCTCTACTCTCAATCTCCAATTCCTTCCCTCCCATTTGTGTCTCAGCCTACTTGGGCTGGGCTTCTCCTGGACCATTCTACTGAATACGCTCTTTGTAAGGTCACTAACACCCCTGAGTGCTGAATCGAGTGGGCTCTGCTCCTGCCATCATCTTTCTTGACTTCTTTGCCCTATCTGACACTGTGGACCAGATCTTCCTTCTCCTCAGGTTTTCCTCCTATCTCTCTGATTATTCATTCTCCTCCTTCATCAAATTCTCTTCCTGTGCCTACTCCTTAAAGGTTACTATTTTCAGACACCCTCTTCATAAGGCCCTTTTCATATCATTCTGCACACTTACCCCAGGAAATCTCCATTCCCATGGCTTCAACTACTCCGTTGATGATACGTAAATTTTTATCTCTGACTATCACATCTCTCCCCTACTCCGGACCCATATATGTAACTGCCTCCTGGATGTCTCCAACTGATCTCTATTAATGGCACTGTCATCTATCAAGTTACCTAAATTGGAAACCTGGGAGTCATACAAAACTTTTCGTCTCCCCAGTAACTACATTCAATTGACCACAAAATCCTATTATATCTTCTTTGGAATCACCCCTTAACCATATTCCCTCCTCATTGTTTCCACTGTCACTGGCTTTGTTCGGACCCTTATCACCCTCACACTAGGATTTTTGCAACAGTCTTTTAATCTGTCGTTGTGCATCCATTCTTGCCTCCTTTCAAACTGTCCTCCATATAGTTGTTGGAGTGAACTTTATAAATTGCCAATAATAGTATGCCATACCTCTGCCTAAAAATGTTCAATGCTAAATCCAAGTACTTTAGCATGGCATAAGGAGGTTCTTCATAACCACTCTAAGTTCCCTTTTTAGCAAGATCACGTGACACTGCCTCAATCAAAATGAACTTCCTGCAGACCCTTTAACACTCTGTGCCCCTTTACATTTCTGCGTCTTTGCATATGCTTTTCCTAAAGCCTGAAAATAACTTTTTCCTTCTTCTCCATCTTTGAAACATAACCCAAATGTCACCTCCTTTGTGAACATTTCTTCAGGCATCTAACCATCACACTTATTCTGTATTTCAGCGATTCATGTGGGACTATCTCTGGAAGAGATATCTGTATATGGAGCTATAAGTGCATCAAAGTGAGGAAATTATATCTTATGTGTCTTTAAATCTCCAGTATCTACCACAGTGCCTGGCACACAACAAGTGCTCAATAAATGCTTGGTGAAATGATGAATATGGTTGGCTGCATAAAAAGACACTAACCCCACACTAAAAAAAAGAGTTTTATACATTGAGAACCATGAACTATTTAAAGCTCAAACTTCTTGCTATATCAAGATATCTTAAAAAAATAACAATAAAGCTCAAACATCTGGATTCACAGTGAATGGCTAAATGCACTGTTCTGAAGGTACATAGAGCAATAACAGAAGCCTCTCTAGCAGCAATCGGGACTGTAATAACTGTCCTGATTGAGTAACTAAGTTACATAGTTATTTATGGCACTGTGATATCCCCTTATATTCTTTAGTATGTTCATTCTTGGCTCTGAAGAAGAATAACACTAGTCCTTAGGCTAGTGGTAGAGATGGGAGTGGAGGAGGGGAGTGAGAATTAGGGGACTAGTCAGTCTCAATCACACATTTTGGTTTCCATGGAGGAGAGAGCACACATGTGATGTCGTCAAGACTACAAAATTTTCTCTCATCACTCTTGTCTCCAAAGAAGTCATATATCTTTTACAAACTCTGTCCTCTGAATTGCTATTACTCCCTTCACTCGTCACACACACAGAACATTTTTCAAGGAAGGAAAGTCAATAATCTTTTAGTATCGTCAGTCAATCTAGCCACCTCATTTATCATCATACTACAAGTATGTCTTGATGAAGCTTAATATAACATAGTAGAAAGAAATTTACAGAGGAGTAAAAGTCCAACCAGAACTCAGCAGAACAAAAATAGTTAGAGGCAAAGAGTGTCAGCTCTATAGGAACTGCCAGAGCTAATGTTACAAAGGAAACACAGGGGTCTTGGCAAATCTCACATAGGTTTGCTGCCTGACTTGGTTGTCAGTATCCTATGTTCTCTATTGTATTGATTAACAGAACCCAAGAGGACTTGGCAAAGCAGAGCTAAATCTCTGCTATAGACTGAATTATGTCCCCCATATTTGTATGTTAAAGCCTTAAACTCCAATGGGACTTGAAGACAGAGCTTATAAGGAGGTAATTAAGGTTAAATGAATCCATGAGAGCAGGGCCCTAATTCAATAGGATTAGTGTCCTTGTTAGAAGTGATACCAAAGAACTTGCTCTCTTTCCTTCTCTCCATTATGTGAGGACACAGCGAGAAGGCAGCTATCTGCAAGCCAGAAAGAGGGCCCTTCCTAGAACCCAACCATGAGGGCACCCTGATCTCAGACTTCCAAATTCCAAAACTGTGAGAAATAAATTTCTGTTATTTAAACTCCCTAATCTAATGGTATTGTGTTATGGCAACACGAGCTGAGACATTTTTCCAGGATTTCTCCTAGGGTTAACAACCCCAAGTAATTGATAATAAGTTAATGCAATTTATACAGTCTGTTCCCAGTCCCCCCAACTCTTCCGTTTCTCAAAAAACTTAGGGAAAGTCTCGAGTTGCATTAAAATTACTTCTTCCTGTTCCTCTTTTTTGTCCTTTTCTAGGCTACGTTCATGTGAACAATTCAAGACATTTCCATCCATGTGAGTTTTATTCCTGAAATTCCACAGAAGTCTGAAGATTGGGCAAAGTTCTCATCTCCACTCCAAGCCTCCATTTCTCCTATAAAGAACTTGCAGAATAGTATAAGGCTGTAATTCCATGCTACAGTTGAGGCAAAGTGGACGTTCTTGCCAGTTTTGACAATAATACAACTACAAGAGAGGATTTCCGAAAGAAGCAAAATTCTGAGGCAAGAATAGGAGGAAGTAGTTAACCAGACAGAGAAGTGGTATGAGTAAAGAGTGGATGCATCCCACCACAGGTGTGGAGTAGACAGCAAATGAGTAAGAATGACAACAGCTAATGCGATGTGCCCTCCTACCAGTTCTAGAGTCCTGTCATAATTTGTAGTTAAACTATACTCCCCAGAACTTGACTGATTTAGAAAGAATTCACTTGGAGGATTCAATGATAATAAACTACAGATGGGTATCTACCTAACAGGGTTACTGGGGAAGTTAAATAAAATAATGTATGGAAAGTGCTTGATATAGAACCAGGCTTATAGTGATCACTCCATAACTGGGAGCTGCTCTACTACTAGTTGTTGGTGGTGGTTACATTAGGGCTTTTTTTTATCATGGTAACTGTGTTCCTGACAATGTTAGATTTGCTCTGAGTTGGTTTTCTAGTGACATCAGTTGTAGTAGTGAGGGAGACAACTGTATTGATAGCAGTCCTGGAAAATGACATGAAAACAATGAACCACAAAGTGGATGAAATGCACCATCCATCCTACTACACAAACTTAGGAGTCATCAGTGACACCTCCCTCTCTCTCTCTTCTCCCTGCTCTCAATCTACTACCAAGCGCTATCTATTTCTTCTCTTAAATATCTCTTAGAACTAGCTACATAACTGTTCTCCCAACTTCCATTGTTAGCCCTCCCTCACAGTCTTCTTCACAAAAGGGTCACAGGACATCCCATTGATCATGACAATTTGAACACATGTATTTACCTACACTCTGCTTCCAACCCTCACTAAAATGACAGTAATTTGGGAAGAGAAGATAACAATGCAATATTTGAAGCTAGAAAATAGTCATGCAAGGGTAATTGACTTAGCAGACCTGCAGAAATTGAATCCAAAACTGGCAGTGGGGAAAACTGATAAGCAACACAATTCACAGCAAAGAACCTTCAAAAGGCTCCAAAATTGGTGGTACCAATACTTCTGGAAGTGGAGGTGAAAGTGAACCTAAAAAGAAGAGTATTGGCTGAAATTTTTATTAATTAGTTGGATCTTAAGATCTCCTCCACAACTCGTCACAGTTGGGTGATTGTCTTTGCTCCAACTCCCATCAGATGTGAAGTTTATTCTCTATAAAGAGTAAAACAGAGGGTCTCGACTGGGGAAGCACAGTCGAGGAAGAGGTACTATATGGAAAACAGGGACATTCAGAAGTTTACACATTGATTGTTGAGACTCTTAGCCTCTTATCCCATTTAGTTCTTTTTTTGTTTTGTTTTGTTTTATTTTGAAACAGAGTGTCTTGCACTGTCACCCAGGCTGGAGTGCAATGGTATCTTCTTGGCTCACTGAAACCTCCACCTCCTGGGTTCACACTATTCTCCTGCCTCAGCCTCCCAAGTTGCTTGGATTACAGGCTCACACTGCCATACCTGGCTAATTTTTTTTTTTCAGTAGAGACAGGGTTTCACTATGTTGGCCAGGCTGGTCTCGAACTCCTCACCTCGTGATCCGCCTGCTTTGACCTCCCAAAGTGTTATGATTACAGATGTGAGCCACCGCACCTGGCCCAACTTAGTTCTTAGAATGCTGACTGTAAGGCTTATAGCCCCCAGGCTGGAATATCCTTCTTTGGAGATGTGAAAAATCTCAGCGGAACAAAAAAAAAAACCTAAAGATGTTGATATAAACGGTTGTCCAGTGAAATAACCTAGCCAGAACACCTTGCCGTGAAACCCGTTGTGGTAGACAACGTAATCCCCAGTGGATACCACCTCCTGGTACTCATGCATTTGTGTACTTCTCTCTTCTTGAACGGTGATGGGAACTGTGATTTGCTTCTAACCTAACAGAATATGACAAAGGTGATGGTATGTCACTCTCATAATTAAGTTACATTATAAAAGGCTCTGCTTTAGCAGACTAAAGCTAGTGTCTCTTCCTGCGGGCTTGATAAAATGGGAGGCTGTGTTGCAGAAGCCCACATGGCAAGTAACTGCCAATCGCCTTAAGGAGCTGTGGATGGCCTCTAGGACCTGAGGGTAGCCTCCAGCCGACAGTTAGCAAAAAGTTGAGGACCTCAGTCATGTGTGGCCATTAGAAAATAAATTCTGCCAATTTGCTTGGAAGCAAATTCCTCCCCAGTCAAAATTCCAGATGAGTTTAGATCCTGATCAACACTTTGATCGCAGTCTGGGGAGACTCTTGACAGAGGACTCAGCTACCCTAGACCTGAACTTCTAATGGACAGAAATCATGAGATTATTAATGTGTGTTGTTTTAAGCCACTAAGTTTGTTGTAACTTGTTATGCCACAGTAGAAAACTGATATACTCACACAAGTCTCACTAAATACTCTGACCTTTTAATTAGCTTTATAGGAAACTACTCATAAATATGAGCAAACAGCTAAGGATGACAAGTTATCTGAGGAAAGCGTCCAATATCAAAGATAGAGAACTAAACCAACCAACAAATCAAAATTTTAAAAGAAACATAAATGAAAAGTAATAACCGTTATTGTACTCAAAGAGGTAATGTATCTATCAAATAAGAGTAAGATTATATTAAAAAGGATACTTAGAGAGCAAAACAATTACTCTGAAAAATTCCTGCTTTAGCTAGAGGCCATTATCCTAAGCAAATTAACACAGAAACAGAAAACCAAATATCACATATTCTCACTTACAAGTTGGAACTAAACCCTCGGTCCTCATGGACATGAAGATGGCAACAATAGATATTGGGGACTACTTAGCAAGAGGTAGGGAGGGAGTCAAGGGTTGAAAAACTACTGGGTACTATGCTATCTGGATGACAGGGTCATTTGTACCCCAAGCCTTGGCTTCAAGGAAAATACCCATGTAACAAACTTGCACATGTACCCCATGAATCTAAAATAAAAGTTGAAATTTTTAAAAATAATTCTGATTTGAACTTCTTATTTAAAAATATTGTATAATTATAAATTTTTCTGGTCTTTTTCACAGGATCTTTGTCCCAGTTTCCCGGGAAAGAGCTTCTAAACTCTTGAAATTTCTTGAGTGATAAGAGTGTCTTTGTTATTCATAATGGGCCTCTGGACCCACGACTGAATTTATGCTAATGAGGTAACTCAGGGTGGGCTCTTGGATAGTTTCAGAATGGAGGTTGGTCATGCTGAAAAGACCAACCATGTGACTAGAGAGTTAGCGCTTCACACCAGATGATATCAACCCAAGATGATCTCTGGGGAGAGAAGAAGGGGTATTGGAGACTGAATTCAATCACATGATCAATGATTCAATCACTCATGCCTATATAATGAAACCCCAGTGAAAACCCTGGACACCAAGGCTCAGGTGAATTTCCTAGTTAGTAAACATATTGATGTGCCAGGGGTGACATATCCTGATTCCACAAGGGGAGGACATGGAAGCTCCACAATTAGGGCACCCCAAGACCTCATCCTCTAGGTCTCTTCATTTGGCTAGTCCTGATTTGCATCCTTTATAATAAAAATATAATAATATATATGGTACTTTTCGGAGTTCTGTGAGTTATTCTAGGGAACTGTCAAACCTGAGGGGCTCATTAGAATACCAAAGTTGGTAGCCAGTTGGTCAGAAGTGCAGGTAATTCTGAACTTGTAGCTGGCATCTGAAGTGAGAATAGTTTGTTGGAGACTGTGCCCTTAACCAATAGAGTCTCTGTTAACTCTGCTAGTGTCAGAGTTGCATTGCAGTGTTGCAGAAGCGTTGAAAGATAAAGCTGAGGGAACAGCCCAGAAGTAGAGCAAACAAACATATGGAAAGATACAAAATATAAGAAAAAATGTAAGCAAATTACATTATTCAAGTAGTCCAACATAAGAATAACTTGAGTTCCAGGGAGGAGGTGGTCAGAAAAAATAGAGAGAACAAAATTAAATCAGTAATTCAAGAAAAGTTCCCAGAGATGGAAGACAATTTTAAGATTGAAAGTGCCCACAGAATGCCCAACACAGTAAAAGAAAATGAACACATACCAGGGGATACCAATGTGATGTTGTACCTTAAGGACAAAACAAAGAACCCAATGGCCTCCAGAAAAGAAAAATTACAAGGAATCAGGATTCCAAATGGCTTCAGACTTCTCAAAAGATAGAAGCTAGAAAACAATGAAGAAATATATTCAAAATTATTAGGGATATGTCAGGATGAGAGAGTTCTACAGATCTAGAGAGCAATTGGGCCAGTTTGGAGCAATTCAAAGATGTCTCACAGAAGATGACACTGACAGAAGAGCCAATGCATCTTCACATATTGGGAGAATATTTAGTAAACTGGGGAACAGGTTGTGAATGAGCTAATGTTAAGTACATAGAAAAATAAGCAAGAGAATAAACAAGACAATTATCAGCTCCATTAAAAACAAGCAGATGTGCAAGAAAGGAAAACCAATCCTAGTATGCTATATAACTCACCTGTGAATAGCATTTCCAGAGTCATAATAATATAAACACTGACTATTGATCTAGTCATTTCACTACTCTACCAGACATAACTGTACTGGTGGACTAGTGAAATGAGAAGTCTGTGTTTGCACGTGCACAGGGGCTTATGGTGATAATAAGCTAAACTCTCCTCTACCACAGAATGCTTTAATCTGAAAAATCATGAATTAGCTTTACAAGCATGCTATTTAGCTAAAAGAGTTCCAAGTAGTTCCCTCTAGGGAGTAGACAATGGGACGGGGGGTAGGCTGACAGCTGTGACAAGTACCTATTTGTTTCTTTAAACTGCATACAAAGCAAAATTCTTTAGAAAATAAAAAACTATTTTCATTTTTTTATTTTTTATTCTCTTTTCTTCTCAACTTTATTGTAATTATTTTAAGTTCCAGGATACATGTGCAAGACATACAGGTTTGTTACATAGATAAACGTGTGCCATGGTGGTTTGCTGCACAGATCCACCTATCACCTAGGTATTAAGCCCCACATGCATTAGCTATTTATCCTGATACTCTCCCTCCCTCCACCTCCCCTCAGGTCCCAGTGTTCCTCTCCCTGTGTCCATGTGTTCTCATTGTTCAGTTCCCACTTATGAGTGAGAACATGCGGGGTAAAAACTATTTTTAAAAGCAAATTCAAATCAGATAATGTCACCAAATTACGTAAAACCCTTAGTGCCTTACCATTGTAATTAGAACAAAATCTTCTCTTTCCCATGACTTATATGCTTCGTCATGATCTGAATCACACCTATCTTATTTTATCTCATACGACTCTCCCCCTTGATCTCTAGGCTCCAGTCACTCTGGCCTGATTTTTCTTCCTCAAACACAAGCCTGTCCCTATCTCTGGGAGTTTATACTTGCCATTCCCTCTGCCTGGAATCTCTTTCCCCAGATATTTTCACAGCTGCTTCCTTCTGTTCACAGGACTCAACTGGAAGTTGCCTCTTCAGAGAAGCTTTCCATGATCATCTAATCTCAAACAATCAGGCAAACCCAAATTGAAATTGAAATCCAGTCTACAAGCCAACTGGTCTGTACTCTTCAAAAGTGTCAATGTCATGAAAGACAAATGAAAGCCAGACTAATCTGGATTAAAGGAGACTAAAGAGACAAAACTAAGTGCAATCTACGATTTGACCCTATATTTACCCACCTCCCCCTCAAAAAAACTATACAGAGCATTATTGGGAGAACTGGAGAAATTCAAATATGCATTGTATGAAATATGAATGTGATAATATTAATATATCATTGTTAAATTTCATAAGTGTGATCATTGTATTGTGTTTGAAGGAGAACGTCCTTGCTCTTTATGCAATACATGCTGAAATACTTACGTGTGAGGTGTCATGATGTTTGAAAAAGAATCTTTTTCACTCTTTCTAAACATCATCACCTAAGGGACACTATCAGCTCTATATTCCCTCCCTCAGCTCCCTACACACACATCTGTGATCTGCAACACCAATTTCCACCATTTTTTTCTCTATGCCATTAGAGCAATCTGTTTTCTCTTAATAATCCAAGCTGAGTTTAAATCCTTGGCAGATTAGGACTGGATGGCTATTTCACATCAGCTTTCCCCCATATCTAAGCCACAGGGAGTTAAAGATTCTTCAAAGATTCATTTTTTTATGTTCCTTCAAATTGTTTTCAATCTCCAAATCTGCTTTCAGGTCCACAACCATCCCACTCCTGGCTGCCTACAAAGACCTTTCTCTCATCCCCTGGTCATTCATCATCAATTAGAATTTTAAATTAGAAATCCCATTAGCATGTTGAGTCCATTGAAGCCAAATGACCCATTATGGACTAAATCCAAATTTATAGGCAGGTGATTAAGCCAGTTGGGCCAGTAGCCTTGGCAGAAGCCTTGGCAATACAGACCCAAAACTAGAGGTTGCAGCAAAAATAAAGGCAGAATCATGATTTTACAAATTACCTCAAATTAACTGGATATCAGCTCAAGGGGACCAAAGCAGATTTGTAGATGCTTTCAGAACCAAATACACAGTCACAGACAATTCTTTTCTCGCTGGTTGGTTTTACCATGTACACCTATAGTCAAACAGTCTGCATTGCCCCCACTACCTTTAAAACCAAATCTTATAACTCTTCAATCTGATGTTCAAAACCTTTTACATCTCCCTTTCTCCCTACCACTTGCTTCACTCTAATCTCATCTGCCGTCAATCATTGGTATGGTCCTCTATCTCAACCAGCCTGGCTCATTCTCATCACCACGTTTCTATCTTTGCTTCTCTCCTTGCCTGCAATGCCTTGCCACATGCTAACTACATCATTCAAGATCCATTTCAAGATCTGTCCCCTTAAAAATGCTGTCCGTGATTCACTCACAGGACAGCTGATATTTTCTGCTAAAACAGATTTTAGACCTAGATGATCAGGCTCAACTTTATTCCCACCTCCATTTTTCATATGAGAAAACATGAGGCCCAAAGATATTAAATGATCTGTATAAGGTCATGCTGAGAGTTTAGTGGTAGAACCTTAATATGAAGCAAGATTTCCCGACTCCCCTTGCAATTTCCTTTCCACTCTGTCCCACTTTGTCCCAATCCACCCGCCAGCCCCCCAGAAAAGTACAAAGTGTGGTGTCATGATCATAAACTGGCATCTGTGTTTGGATTGCTTTTCACCTGTATTTGGCTTATCTTGACCACCAAGTTCTAATGATTCTTGTGGGAAGGATCATGTCTAATATTTCTGCCCTTTCTCCTTCTCCAGAGCACCAAATAGGGCTGTATACACCCCAGACTGGTAGTAAATACATCTTAACTGTGGAGTGCTTCACTTCAGGAAAACATAAAAACAGAACCAATAAAATGAGTATACTCTGAGTGGATTATTATATTACATACATATTCAAAAAGTTTCCTCTAAACAGTGACCTCTTATAGTGAGCTCGGTTACAGATCATTAACTGCCATCCAGAAAGAGAGTGAGAGGTGAGAAACCTCAAGGTAAAAAGGAAAGAGTCGCTGCTCCTTTGACAGGCTCGAGAAAGAAAAAACATTAAGGCAGCCATCCCACTCTGCTATGGAGAGGATTTACACAGCCTCTGTCTCATAGTCCCCAGATCACAGCCCTCAGCATTGTGCTCTGGTCTCCCTCAGCTGGGAATTGAGTGACACAAGTTCTAAATGTCTGTTCCACCACTAATTATGTCTGTGACCTAAGATATGGCACTTAATCTCACTGGACTTGTGTTTTCTCATCTGTTAAAGGGTAGGAGGCAGGGGTATGTGATGGAAGTCCAAATTTGCTTGCCTCACACATTTGTTGTGAGTCTGAAGTGAGATAATATATGTGAAAGTACTTTAAAAATCAAAAGGCATTATACGAATGCAAAGTATTAACTTTTTAACTCTCCAATCCTATATGGATTAACCCTAGGAGACTAGAGTGAGTAAAGGTTAACAGGTTTGCATTTTAATACCATCTAAATTAATTGTCTGAATCCTCTACTTTTTCCATAAATGCTGTCTATTCTTAAACCCATCTCCTTATTTTATTTAGTAGATTGTTATAAAGGTTGCTATTTTGGCTTGGCACATCCCAAGGTGGCAGGGATAGGGGAGGCTGGCAGCTGCTAAGACTCAGGAGAGACACTGATTTCTTCCCAAATTGTTCTAAAAGGGAGGACTTAGGGAATTGAAAGAAACTGATTAAGGAAGGAAGGGCTTCCCCTCTAGCAGTACGGTGCCACTCTCTTATTCAATAAAGAAAATGAAATGGTCCATTTGACCCAGCAATCCCATTACTGGGCATATACCCAAAGAACTGTAAATTGTTCTACTATAAAGACACATGCACACATATGTTTGTTGCAGCCCTGTGTACAATAGCAAAGACCTGGACCCAACCCAAATGCCCATCAATGATAGACTGGACAAAGAAAATGTGGTACATACTATGGAATACTATGCAGCCATAAAAAACGATGAGTTCGTGTCCTTTGCAGGGACTTAGATGAATCTGGAAGCCATCATTCTCAGCAAACTGACACAAGAACAGAAAGCCAAACACTGCATGTTCTCACTCATAAGTGGGTGTTGAACAATGAGAACACATGGACTCAGGGAGAGGAGCATCACACACTGGGGGCAGTTGGGGGAGGTAGGGGAGAGACAGTGGGGGGTGGGGAGGGAGGGGAGGGTAGGGAGGGATAACATGGGGAGAAATGCCAGATATAGTATGCACATAAAGTTAAATAAATAAATTAAAATAAATAAATGAATAAATAAAAAAGAAAGAAAATGAAATGGAAACGAGCGAGAACAGCTTTATTTTTTTTTTGCATTTCTCAGCTTTTCTTTTCTTTGCCTCTCCAGAACTCTGAGCTGGCTGAAATTGAGGGAACTCCATGTTGGCTTGGATAAACTTTATTTTGGGTGGAGTCAGAGTAAATGCTGGCAGTTGGGTGAGGTAATACATTGCATATTGAAAAGATGTGAGCCTACCATGCTGATCTACTGATCGATCCTTCATCCAGCCTAATCCAGTAACTTATATAACATGCCCAAAAGTCCCAGGCTAAGGACCATTTCTGCCCTGGAACATCCAGAACCATGTTCATCCAAGCCTCTGTGGATACAGTCATCATTCCAGATATGTCTGATTAAAGAAATTCTTATGTACCTCTTGGCCTTTTTAAAAATCAGTATTGTTTAATTTAAAAAGAGCCTCTTAGGAGATCATTAATCATGTGAAATATCAAATACTGCTAAAAAGAAATGCAGAAAAAGACACCGTAACCAGTAACCTACAATGAATCATCCACTTAACAGACATTTCCTGAATTCTGACTATGACCTCAAGCCCTGGGTTAGGTTGTGAGGAAAATACAGAAGCAACTAAGAAAAACTTTGTAAAGAAACCAGCACGTTATTGGAAAGAGGAAGGTGTAGCTTAGTTATAGCAAAGGTGCCTCCACAAATCAGGCACCAATCAACCATTCTGGTCATCCCTCTACCCTGCCTCCAATGTAAAGGTTTGTATTCAATGTTGGGCTAAGGAATACCTGCCACATGCACACAAATCCTTGCTATGATATGAGGCAATAAGGTAGCTAATGATGTGCTGAGAAATAATTTTTAAAACCTTCAAAACTAATCATAATGCAATTCAGGCAGTATATCTCCAGTAACCTACCCTAATGGAGCAAAGGCCATGTACAAACAACTATTTTAGCATTCAACCTCAAAATGACCTTGTAGCAAGAGTCTACATCATACATTTTGGCCTCATTATAGTTGAATGTAGAATTATAGACAAGCATTTCAATAAACATAAATAAAGCAGTAACTCCAAGCAGTCCCCTGGTGGCATCCCGCTTGACAATATACTGTCTATGTCAAACCCCAAGAGGCTACCTCTAACTCAAGGGGCCGTCTTACTCTGTGACTGCTCAGCCTTCAGCCTTTCTAACTACATGTCTGGGTTTAGTAAATAGCAAAATTTAAATGTGGGATATCGGCCCATTCTAAGGACAGGGATTTCATTAAGGTGTGAGAGCCTGAGAAGTGATCTCCAATCCCGGGCTTACTGGTTGGTCAGATCTGGCACTTGTATGTGCCAGATCCAATAATGAGATCTGGCACCTGTATATTTCAGTCCTGAATTCTTAGGGTTAAAGACAGCTTGGCTACTTGAGTATGGGATAGGAGAAAGGAGAACAAGCCCAAGGTGGGTGAAGAGAGTGGGCCCCTAAGGTGAATTTACTGGAAGGAGGACTGCCATGTGAGGGAATTGATAGGGCTCACCTGTCCTGGGCTTCCCATCCCCAGAGGCTAAGGACAGTCTCTGCACTAGCTTAGTAGCTTCCAAGTAGTATAACACATCTCTGGAAAGGTGGGCTTAGGCTGTGATGCTGCATCAAGGATCTGAGAAATGCAGACCTCACCAGAGATTCTGGTCTTTGGAGTGAGTTAGGTGAAACTGCGCTCTTGTGGTATTATTTATTGCTGAGACATAGTATAAGTAACAGAAAGATCCTGCAGATTCTAGAAAATTCTGGCTAGGTCAGTGCCCCTTGGCAAAAGAAGAGGGAATAGTGGGAAATATGATCTGGGAGGAAATGGCTAGAGAAGGGGCTGCAGAAGGAGGGCTGCTATCCACGACTGCAGCATTATGTGTGTGGGAGATAAATTCCCTTGTTATATTTCAAATCAGGTTTACAGGTATTTCTCCCCCTTCTGCTCCCACCACCCAGCTGTGGCTTAACGGGTAGTCTTCTCAAATTTTAATTACAATTGGCAATATATTGGCGTCTAAAGTGTAAGTCTGACTAAGATGATGGTTTGTATGTATGTGTACGTGACTATAACAGAAAGAGCTTCTGAAGTCTCCCGGTGTGGTGGGAAAGGTGCTGCGCTAGGCATTAGGCATTCTCTTCGCAAGAGAATCTCCCATCTCTAATGTCAGAGTGCTTCAGGAAGTGAAAAAGGTGTGGGTGTTGCAGTGAATTTCCCCAGCCCAAGATACACACACACACACACACACACACACACACACACACACGCAGCCGCGCACGCTAACAAGTTTGGTAAATAAATAAATAAAAAAAATAAAAATTAAAAAAAAGTCCTGCTGATGGCTGGGAAATCCAGCTAAAAGCACAAGGCAGTCTCCTTATGGCATAGGCGAGCCAGACGCCCAGATGGCTGCGGAGACCTCGGCTCCTGAGCGCGGAGCCCAGCTGCTGGTGCCGGGGCACTCTCAGGGCTATATCTGCAGGCTTTGGAAAGCCGGGGCTCCAGACTCCCTCATCACACTTCTTTCCCGAATCACCTCAAACTCTGTACCTAACGGTAAATCACTTGGATCTCGAAAGCTCAGAAATGCCAAAACCGAAGGGGGGCAAATTTTACTTCAATCCAAAGGAGGCTGAACAACCCTACCCCTGCCACCACACGCACGCGCGCGCGCACGCACACACACACACACACCTTGCCGCTTAATTTCTTTTCCCGGCTTAGGAAAAAAGGATTACTTGCCCATCAAGACTTGGAAATGGGGAGCGAGAGGTTGGTCCGAGGCTAGGCTCACCTGCTGCTGAGGTGAGAGAGCAGACACAGGATGGAAGCTGTTCTGAGCAGCAGCTCATGGCTGAGTGGTTGGGGGATTGCAAAGACCCTCAACTTCTACTCTGTGTTTTTTTTTTCATTCATGTCACTAAAGAGTTAAATGTGGCCAGGCTCCAACCCGCCCCCCCCAACCTCCACGCAACTCCACTCCCCCTCCCCTTTTTGTCTCTCCCCTCCTCTCCCGCGCGTCGCTAGGAGGTCATCAAGCGCTCTGCCCAGTCCGCTTCTCAAGCCCCTCCGCTTCCCGCCTATCGGACCGGTGGCTGCCTACGAAGAGGTGTGCGCTCACTGAGGGGCGTGTTCCAGCACTAGGAGACGCTGAGCGCCTCGAGTTAGATCTCAGCGCGGAGCCAGCCATGGAGTGGGCTGGGGGAAAGTTTGGCACCCTGCGAGGGGCTGACCGACCTGAGTGGGCGGGGCGCCCGAAGGTATTTTAGCCCTCCAGGCTCAGGGACGCAAGCTGCCCAGACCTGAGACGGTGTGCAGCCATGGACCGCGGAGCTGCAGCTGCCAAGGACACTGCCCCGCCTCAGGATGGAGAGCAGCCCGCTGAGTCTCCAGAGCCTCCGCCGCCTTGGCCACCGCCGCCACCACCACCGGCTCCGCCGCCGCTCTCCGAGCCTTCGCCAGAACCAGTACCAGAGCCCTGTCCAGAGCTTGCTCCAGGACCTTGCCCAGAGGCGACCTCAAAACCAGCCACAGAACTGTACACAGAACCGGCCCCAGAACCTGCCACAGAGCCGGCCCCAGAACCGGCCCCGGAACCTGCCACAGAGTTGGTCCCAGAGCCGACCCCAGAACCTGCCCCAGACCGGGTCCCAGAGCTGACCTCAGAACCTGCGACAGACCCGGCCCCAGAGCAGACCCCAGAACTTGCCCCAGAGCCAGCCCCAGAGCTGACTCCAAAACTTGCCCCAGAGCCGGCCCCAGAGCCGGCCCCAGAACCTGTGACAGAGCTGGCCCCAGAGTTCTGCCCTGAGGCGGCTCCAGAGTCCCGTCCGAGTCCAGCACCAGGTCTATTGCCATGTCCGGTGGACACTCGAGAGAGGGGTCTAAAGACCTCGCCAACGCCATTGCCATCGCCCAGAACGCCAATGTCGTGGTCCAGAATAAAGGTAAGGAAAAGACCCCTTGGAGCAGGGAAAAGAAGCAAGGTGAAGTCAGATAGCTAAGGAACCCGCGGTGACTCCTTGCATCCCGCTTGTCTGCCACTGGCTGGCCAAGCTGCTGAGAAAGATGCAGGGATGGGGGAACCCAGGGGAGTGGGGAGCGGTTGGGAGGCGGGAAGCAACTTGTGGGAATCGAGAGTGGGCTGTTTGGGGCTAAACACCCCCCGCCCTGCCCCGGGGGTGACAGCAGGGGATGGGAATCGGAGCAGTTTTCCCAGTGAGAAGCGGCAGTGCCGTGAGCGCCAATATCTTGAAAGAGAGGACGAAGACACCCTCGGGGAGCGCAAGAGACCCAAGAAGTGTTTGGGGCTGGTCCCGAGTACACAGCGGACGGATTGAGTGGAGGCGGTGGGACACACCTCTTAGCTGCGGTCACTGCCGCAGAGGCCCAAGCTGCGGAGCCGCCGCCTGCTTGGTCCCTTCGCTGCCACTGGGGAGGGGGTGCCTCAGCTGGGCGCAACTGACAGCGCTCCAGGGAGGTGCCCGGCGCCTCTGCCGGCTCCCGCGAGCTGGTGCTCCTGAAGGGGACGAGGGGCTGGGCGGCGCCCACGCGCACTGCAGGGGAAGGGAAGGGTTCACAGGGAGGAGGGGGAGAGCATGCGTGTGTCGAAGCCACCATTCCATCTGTCTGCAGGATTTCCCAGCAGGTAGGTACAAACGCAGTGATACAACGATGCGCAGCGTCACAAACGGGCAACTGGCATCCCGCACCAGGGCCAGCTGGAATGGTACATGAGTCCTGGTTTAGAGACACCAAAATAAGAGTCGGAATTGTCGAACGTGTGAAGGGGAACCTTCATCTCTATCAGTCTACCGCAACGCCTTCTAAATCGTTGCACTTAGCCGGAAAAAAAAAATGAGTGGAGAATCCTCCCTCAGTCGCCCAAGGGGAATAGGGAGGAAAAGGTTTTCGTGTTTGCCTTGGACCCTGAAACCCTGTCTGCTCTTCAGCCGGAGTATGCCTGTCTTTCCTGCTTTCTCTGCATTCTCCCTACTCTTCCTTTCTCCTAAATTTCGTTCCACAAAACTGAGAAAACCATGATAATGCAAACACACACCTCAATTTAGCTTCCCCTGCAGGGAAACACACGCGCGCCCATTCACACACACACACACACACACACACACACACGCGCACACACATAGAGACAGAGAGAGACAGAGACAGAGAGAGAGCAAGCGAGAGATCGAGATCGAGAGCGAGCGAGCGAGCGAGCGAGAAACAGAGAGAGAGAGAGAGAGAGAGAGAGAGAGAGAGAGAGAAACGAATAACGCAACACACCAATAGTGCCGGTCCATCCTGCTGCCCAGCAGACCATAAGGACACGGCTCAGGAACCCTTCTCCTGTGGACTGCACACTTATAGAATGTAGAATGCAGAAGGGGAGAGGCAGAGGTTGGCATCACGAAATGGAAGCGCTATTTGCTTCCTGAGTTCTTAGTAGGGAGGCTTGAGTTTGCAAAATATCTGCAATGACGAACGACTGAAAAAAAAGAAGACTAAAATGAAAACTTTCACAGAGAAAAGAAAGTGCAGAGGTTTAAAAAAAAATAAAACAGGACGGTGGGAGACTCTGACAATTTTTTAAAAATCCAGCACCCTAGCTCTCGCCAGGGGGTGTATCCCTTCCCTTCCTGAAAATGCCCTTTCCTGCAGTGATCCTAAGAAGGGCAAAGTTGAGGTGGCTAGATTTGGAAGCTCCCCTTCACCGGGTGATTGCTTTTGTCTTTTTGGAAGTTTGTGTTAAGCTTATGGGAAAAAGACAAGCAGGAATCACCTGACCTGTAGCCATCTTAAGCAAAATTTGGGGAACATGCCTGTGAAACTGACACATGGGGAGGTAACACCCAGCGAATGCATCTCCTCTTTGGCCTCTGGAAGGCTAACTGGAGACCAGGGCCTTCCCACAGTGAAAAGTATCTCCCTGCTCCCATGTGAAAGCATATCCTACCAGCTTGACAGGAAAATGTCATTGTCAGACAGATGAGGAGGATTAAGGTAAGGGGAATCAGATTAGTTTCCTCTACATAGCGCCCAGTCAGACGTGCTGGCTAGCTGACCCACAGACATTTGGCAGCACTGACCAGGATCCCAGGGGTTTGGCTTTGCCCTTGGTAGAGCCAGACATTTGTTGAATCACTTGTCTGTAGAATGGGGTTAAGAACCATGAACATCCGTTAAGAAAGTCATGCAGATTAATTAATCAGTGGCTCTGGAGAATTTTGAAGGATGCAAAGGATCTAGGTACATGCTCAAATTGTTAGGAGCCAAACCCTTTTACAACACCATCAATGTCTGATTTTCAGTGACAGAATCATTCTCTCCTGCATCCTCCTCAGACAAATAGCACCTGCTAACATTCAAGGCAAACAGGTTGTCATCTTAGGTGGGGTGATGTTCTCAAATACTGCCTCCTTGAGGCAAGCTTGGGGGAAAACAACTATGCAACATGCACAAGTGTGCACACACTCCTAACACACACACACATACTGTACATATGTACACAAAATCTCAGGGAACAAAACAAAATATAGGTCTCATCATGCAATGAAATCCTACATAGCAAGCATGAAACTATCCTGATAATTCAAAGGATGAAATGAGCAAAACCAAGTGTTTGAATGTGACTGCAAGTCTCTCCCAGATAATTTTGTTGACTGGTATTGTAGCAAAAAACCAACATCTTTCAGCTTGTAGTCTGCTCTCTTTTGGGATTTCAGGAAAGTTTCAGAACCTGCAATTCTATGCCAAGCATGAGAGTAGAGATTGAGAAAAGTGGGCTCAGGTTTTCTTTCCAAATAGCTACCAGGATAACACAGTAAGTCTGTGAACTAAACATGTCTATTTCTTTCCTTTCTAAAATGTTTCGATTCCCAGGAAATGTGCCATTGTCTCCCACCTGGTGGCAGCAAGTATAAGTAAGGATGTGTGAATTTATTCTTTAGCAACACTATAACTCTCTTGGGTGAGGGGCATGGGGCTTATATGAAGTAGACCATGTTGTTTCTCTCTCATCAACTATGCTTGAAGAAAGACAACATTTTTTTTTTATTCATTGGGTTTTGACCAGCTATGAAATTAAAATCACACCATACAAGTGATTGATGAAAATCTGGGGAGAAATACACTTTCATGGCTTTTGGGGGAGATAAAAGGGGTCTGTCCATCCCTCCTGATGACTGCACAGTAATAACCATTATCCTCAAACCATATCAGAACAGATTTTATGCACAAAACTGAATTTGTACATTTTCTTGCAAAATTACAGGCATATATTTATATAGTATCTGGTGATTCCTACCAGAAAATTTTATTACCTTAGTGATTTCTGAGCTTCTCAAAAATAGGGGTGGCCTTTCTCAGTGCCTAGTACAATGCAGCCCTCCCTGATTTTGCTTAATAAACACTTGCTGAAGCTTGAAACCTATTCATTTCCAGCAATGTAGAGGATGCTGCTGTGAATGAATAAAAATTTGTTCTCTTTGGTTTCAAGTGAGAACTAAATGCTTATTTAAAGCATGGAATATATAACCCTTAAGGAAATACAGTCAATCTTTCCACTTTCAGAGTGGATATTGGAACTATAATTAAGAAGCAAATTACTAACAATTTTTTTTAATGGCTTGGAAAGTGTCCTTATCCCATGTAGCCCTGGCAGCAGCAGACTAATGATGATATTGTTAGCTTCAGGGGATAATAAATTTTCTTCCTAAGTGAACAGAGTAACTGCAGTGACTGTAAACAGCTTTGGGATTGTAGATTCAAATGTTTAACCTGTTGAAGGTCAGAATGAAATTACTTTCTTTTGTTTTCAATTTCCCCCACCCCTCCTTGCGAAGCTTTGATGATACCATCTGATTTATTTGGTATACTCTAAGAGCTCCTAAGCACTCACTACAAGATGTTCTAGAAAAGATAATGAAATATTCGTCAGTGGTCTTTAGTTTCTCAGAGTACAATTCTTATGCGTTTATTAAATGTTTATTAAAATCTCTGACTAGGGCTTCTGCAGATCTGCAGCCCAAAGGGAAAGGGCCTCCAAGGAAAGGCAAAAAAAAAAAAAAAAAATCCATAGAAACCAGGAAACAATTCAGGGGCATTATAATAAGGATTATATAATCCCTTCTGCTTCTATGGCACTTTACAGAGTGCTTTCCTCTGCATTATTAACCGCTTTATTTCCTTGAACAAGGCAGCAGGTGGGGGAGGGCAAAAATAAAACTTGACAGCTTATAGGATGTAATGATGGAATTATCTATTACAGATTTTAAAAAAACCTTACATATGGCCTTTTGTGATACATAGGATCCTCATCTGTCTAAGAACAGTCTTTTAGCTGACATTTCATGAGCTCTGAGTTTTTTTCCAAAGCAGTGGTTGTTGCTCCACTTCTGATGCTCCCAGAAGGGGCCAGCATAGAAGAGGAGCCCGAGAAGAAACACGAAGAGGCAGAGACCCTGAACCGATTACTCACAAAGACCTTTTTTGTTTGTGTGTATGTGTTTTGTAAAGGAAATAAATCGAAATCCTGCTAGGGATAGGGTGCCCGACCTTTCCAAAGCCCACCCACTGTAATTCTTTCAGTGGAAAAAAATAATTTTAAGGGTTAAAAAAAGCAAGCAAGCAGTCATTGTAAAGGGAGATTCACCACCCTCACTAAAGCAAATAGATCTTATTCTCAAAATAATAAAAACAAATTCATGAATTTTAGAAAGGAAAATAAAGGAACAGTGACCCCAAATAATGAAACTTATCTTTCCTCTGAAATTTTAAGAAAAAAGAAGAAAGAGCTTCTAAAAGGAAGTTCTCCTCACCCTCATCAAAGCCAAAGAAAAATTTTAAAATGAAAAAAGAGAAATCATCTTAAGTTAAACAGTATTTCTAATCTTCAAATATTCATGAAATTTATAAACTTTATTTGACTTCATGGCTCATGCTCAATCTCTTGAGAAAATTAAGGGGGCAAAAATAAAGGGAAGATCCACCAACCTCATCAAAACTCCCTAACATTTTTTTCCCCAATTACATAAAATGTGCAGAACAGGCAAATTCTTAGAGATAGAAAGGAAAGCAACATGGGAGGTGGAAAAGGGGATGATAGCTTCAGGGCTTCTTTTGAGGGTGATTAAAATGTTCTGGAATCAGAGAGTGGTGATGGGTGCAAAACCTTGTGTATACACTAAAACCCACAGAATTGTATATGTTAAAAAGGTGAATTTTATGCTATGTAAATTACACCTCAATTTTTAAAAATAATTAAAAGAAAGACATCATCCCTCTAACCAGAAGATAAGAAACCTAGTATTCTCCCAAAAACAAACAAACAAAAAAATCCCACAAAATTTAAAAAAGGAACTAAAAGGAAGGGAGATCCTCTTAAAGGATCTTCAACCTTACCAAGGAAAATAACCTTAATTTGCCACCCCTTCAATTTAAAAAAATTAGGGAAAACAAAAAAGGAAATCTTTTTAAGAGTAGATATTCTCAAAATTATAAAAATTAATGAAATTTACGAATCCTCCCCTCCAGATATACACATTTTATTTAAAAAAAGAAAGAAATATTAAAGGATAAGTCCCTGATTATACCAAATCTCCTGAATTTTTAATTTCCAGAAAGGCTGGGGGTGGGGGGAATAAAAGAAATACCACTCCTCCATGACTAAAGATCATAAACTTTATTCTTAAAATACAATTTTTTAAAGATTTAAAATGAAATTAAGAATGGGAAGGTATATGTGTTGGTGAAGAGGATATTACTAATGAAACAAAACCAAAATCCTCTTAAAGACAGGAAATACTTCAGTGTCACAAAGACCCATACATTTTTCTGTCAAAAAACAATAAAAACAAATGTGATTTTTTTTAAATAAGAAAAAAAAAGAAAATCCTTCTAATGGGGGTTGAGTCAAATGCACTCAAAAACTTTATTCTTTTTATATTTATTTACTTAGCTATTTTAATTAACTTTTAACTGATGCATAATAGATGTACATATTTTCAGGGCACATGTGATCATTTAATATATTTATATAATTTATCAAAAGCTTTATTCTTAATATAGAATTTTTGTAATTGGAGGATAAATAGAAAAGATAGGTAGGGGAGAGACACAAAGCCAAGAAAGTCCTCTTAAACAAAAGTATTCTGAGCCTCAGAAAAGCCCCTTTTTTTCTCAAAACAGGCAAATACATTTAGAATTATGGGGGGCAGGGGAGGGAAGAACATGAACAGTATATTCTAAAAAAGAAATATTTGTCTTAAGGGAATGAAGATGCCCCCAAACTCACCAAAGTCATGGAATATTTTGCTGAAAACAAAAAAGAAAGAAAGAGAAGGAGAAGGGGAGAGAGAAGGAAGAGAGGGGCAAAGGAGGAGAGAGAGAAACAGAGAGAGAGAGGGAGGAGGGGAGAAAGGAGGGAGGAGGAAAGCAGGACACGGAGGAAGGAGAGGAGAGTAGAGAGAAGCAGCTATAGGGAGAGGGGGAAAGAGGGAGAGAGAGAGAGGAAGGGAGGGAGCCAGAGAGAGGGACAAAGGGGAGAGGTGGAGAGGGAAAAGGAAAGAGGGGGAGAAAAGGGAAGAGAGGGAGAGACTGCAAAAGAAAGAGGGGGGAGATAGGAAAGGAGAGGGAGAGAGAGGAAGAAGGAGGATGGGAGAGAAACATGAAGGGAAGGGGAAAAGGGCTAGTTAGGATGCAGTGAAGGAGGTAGAGAAGGAGGGGTGGGAAAGCGAGGAAGAAGAAGATTAACAAAGGGATTATTTTTTAAAGGATCCAAGGAAGAAATCCGATTCAGGAAAATGCACCAACACCTTACTGCAGACATTGCATATTATTCCTGATGACCACCCCAGGCCATCCCCCACAGTAGGGAAGAAAACCCCACAAAATCTCTTTCTTAAGCTTCTTCAAGAGGGAGAATGTTGTGGGGGGGTTGCCCAATCTCAACCTATGCCAGGGACCTTATTTATCTTTCAGCCTTCACTGTTAAAAAATAAATGAAAAAATAAATAAACGAAAAACAAGGAAAGAAAAAGAAATTCTTTCCAGGAGAGATGCCCCAATCTAATGTTTCCCAATAAATTGTTTCTTTTAAAGGAAAGGAAACAAAGAAAAATCCTACTAGGGAGGGCTCCCCGACCTCATTAAAACAAGTTGCACTTGTAGGTCCTCTCCACAAAACCTATTTTTTAATGGAAATCCTCCAAACCTTAAGAGAGATCCTCCCCCACCGCCACAAAAAGCAAGGAATCCTTTCCCCTAGAGATTTTTTTTTTCTCCTAGAGACTTTTAAAGAAAATTTCTTCCATTGTAAAAGGAGATACCTTCAACTTTATTAAAATCAAAGAACTTTATTCCTCTCCACATCCAAGAGGAGAAAAAAAATATTTAAGGAAAAGGGAAGAAATCCTCCTAACCTAAGGCAAGTTGGCCATAATCCCTCCAACGCCTTTGAACTTTCTCCCTGAGATTTTTTTAAAAAGAAAAAGCAAAGAGAGAAAAAAATCCTCTTTAAACGAAACAGAAAAAGGACTGACTTCTCCCATTGACTCTGCAGACTCTGGTGTTGTACAAAGAAAAGGTACTATCCCTCTCAAATGGCACCAGTGAACCTTAAATTCAGTACTAAGGCTGAAGGATGATACATTTTAATCCCAGGTTGGCTTCTCTCTGCCCCAACCTATTTCTGGTTACCTTCCCCAACATCCAGGTAGGCAACACTCCCAAGAAAGACACTGTTCAAAAGTAAAAGAATTAGGAGGCAAACCTGCTGGGGAAAAATCATACCTCTTTTTCCAAACCAAAGAAATGATTTGGGAATTAGCTGAGTCATTGTTCCCATCTAATACTACAGAGAATTAAGAGTTGATGATAAACTCGAAAATAGTGACATTCTTGCTATTAACTACCAATTAGACAGACACCCCTACCTACGAGGGAAGGATCCTTAACCAACTCAATAATGGAGGTGAACCATCTCATTATGTGCTGGCTTTGAGGTCTGTTCCTGCAGGATGATCAAGCTCTTTTAGCTTGATTTTCGCAAATCCATAAAATTTGCAAGTCATATATATAAATAGAGAGTAAGACGCAATTAACATTTTCCAAATTTTAAGATTCATTTATTTCTTTAAAAACTAAACTGATACCTGCTCTCTATGTGCTATGTGCTTAGCATTGTGCTAACCACTGAGGATTCTACAGTGAACAAAATCACATGGATGAGACTTCCTTTTAGCAAAACTGTTAAGTGAGACTCAATTACAAAAACAAATATACAGATGGTGGTTATTTGTTTTACCAGATGCTTTGCCAAGGTATTCACTATTAATAGTCAACTATCTCAACTTATTGCACTTCTTTGGACACTTAGATGTTATTTGTCCAGCTAGCTTTCGTGACTTCACCTTGGAGAAGAAGATCCACAACAAAACCAACCTTTTCTTCCCATTGTCAAGTTCTCAGAAGGAAAAATCTAAATTTCTAAGTCACTTTTAACTATATGTCAAAAAAGTTACTGATGACTTTGTCTCTTTAACATGAAGTTACAGCATTATGCTAAACTGGGTATATCATACTCAGAAGGGAAATAAGAATATGTGAAGACATTATCAACAATTATAAAGAAATAGAATATTCAATTCATCCAGCTTTCATTAACCAAATGTGGTCAAAAATTGAGTTATAAGCTGTATACAACTCAACAAGGTTGAATCAGTTATTTAAAAGGAAAGTGTAATGCATTATTGTGTAAGATCAGAATCTTCAGCGTGATCAGTAGTACTTAGGGAGATTTTCTGATTTTCATCTTCCAAAGCATTATAGGCATTTACTGTTTAAGCCTCTTGCTTTAAAGAGACTGTAAAAGAGATATTGGCCCCCATGGACAGGGATTCTTACCCCTAGTTTCCCTCAAGCACCTGTAGGATACTGAGAGGTAAGCTTAATGCTCCCCACCCACCCACACAACCAGAGCTTTGCAGTGTTCTTCTGAAACAAGAGGCAGTGGATCTGAGGACTGAGTCTTTTCCCTGCCTCCAGGAATAGAGGGTAGTGAATGAAAGTACAGCTTGCAGGACTCAATCCTGGATGTTCATTCATTTGCCTTCTTCTGCAGCAAATGTCTCTACCTGTTCTCTTCTGGGATTTTGCAGCTTGACACGGGAAATGAAAGGTACCTTCTGAGTAAAAATTGTTAAGCTCCTTGGCTGTCAGTAAAGAGACTTGAAACCCAGGAAGTTTTCATTAACTCTGGGCTGTCAGTTGAGTCCTCACTGTCCTGAAGTCAGCTCCAGTGTCATGGTGCTATCCTCTGAGCCACAACTCTAAGAGTAGTTTCTCAGTTCCATTTTATAATAAACTTGATTTTTAAATTTTCCTTTGCTAAGTGTCACTTGCATTTATTATGTATCTTTAATGTATTATTTCACGGTTTATTCACATCATTGTGCATGTCTCTTGCAGTATAAAGGAAAATATGTACCTTTATTAAAACAGCTAAGTGTAAACAGTAAAGAGGACAGTATAATGAAGCTGCAGAACAAGATTCTTGATTTCAGAAAATTAACAAGTTGGTACCCTTCTCACTAACCTCAATTAATGCTTACTGTGACAATTTCCCTCCTGCGGAGCTTGAGTAAAACAACTTGTCTTTTACCCAGAATTTGGATATTGCTGTCCTTTTCTTCCCTACCTCACCTCTAGTGCAAACCACTTACTCTGCTTGACTGTTAAGATTAATTAAAATGATAATTTTGACATTGTTATGGTCTCCTCTGCTTTAATTCTTTACTTAACTTGGTAACATGTTTTTGAGGTTTTGTTTTGTTTTGTTTTTTTGGTGTGAGGGCTTCACTTTGGTTTCACATGGAATCAAAGCACCCATTAGTGGTTCTCTTCATGGTTTTCTTATATTGCTTTGCACTTGTGAGTCCTCTTTCTAGAAACTCCTGAAAAAGCCTTTCTTTTCCTTTCCACAATTCCTCAATGGCACTGAACTTTTTGAATTCCTCTTTTTTTTCTAACGATGGAACACAAAGGTAGACATTTCTAACCAGCTTGAAAGTTTGCTTTTTGTGTCGGAGGTACTTTGTATCCACTATAGCAGGGCATTATTGTGAACTATGCACAAAGTAACTGCTAGTCTGTTAAGTGTTCAATAATTAGGTACTTGGTGTCTTAAATGCTTTATAATATGATACACATTTGGAGGATTATTGCATGGGCATCTAACAGTGTTTTATAATATTTTAAGAAATATTGGGACTTTTAGATGTGGTGGGAATGCATTATTGCTTTTCCAAACTAAATAACGGAACAAAGATTCCTACAGTTCAAAATTCATCATCCAACAAGTTTTCAGAGATGGATTAGGCACAGATATGAGAGATTGCCTGATAGCAAATTCACTTCGATGTAAGAAGTTTAGGGGGAAAAAATGAAGAAGTTGTTTGAGGAAAGTAGGAACAATATATCCCCCTCAAATCTAGAGAGAAAACTGGTATTAAATTAAGCAGTGACCGTGAAAAGTATCAGTAGAAGTGAGATTGTACTTGAATTGGGTAGGTTAGCCAGGGCCAGGGAATCATAGGGTACTGATTGGAATATTGTAAAAAATAAAGTAGAAGAAGCAAGCCTTTTTGAAATTTTTAAGGCAACAGATTCCCTAGCAAGCAGACTCAGAAAAATAAATAAAGGCAATCGACAAAATTTTGTATATCACCTAATTAATGTTGTACAGCCATTGAAGAGCTGCTGATTAGTATAATATGGCTGAAGTGGAGGGTTGGCTGATGGGGCATATAATTAAAAACTATCCAGATTTCAATTTCTCTGTATGCCAAATTCCAATTTAAACTACGAAAGCTAAAATGGGAGAAAATAAATATATTATCTAGTGTCCTTTTTCTACTGTTTTGGGCCCTCTTTGATTCACATTACACTTCTACAAAAGTCTCATCTGCTTTCTCTATGACATTTTTCCTGTTTAATTTCAGTGTTTTCTATAGTGGAAGTAAGAAACCATGATGAAAATCCAGTGAAACCTTTTGTCTTCAATATTATAGACCCATGGAATGTCCTGGAGAGAGCCTTTGGGGATCAGGTAGTCCAGTGATTTTAAAACCTTCTTAGCAGTAGAATCTCATTTTTTTCTCAATGAAATAATAAACAAAAACCAGGCATTTAACATAAAACATGTAGTGTTTTATTAGTCCTCTTCTATGCTAAAATGGGTTTGTAAATAACTTAGCTTCCCAAATGATCATTTTAGGCTAATAGGAGAGTGAGTTTGCATTCCATGTTTATTACTAGCTCCTTAGCAAGGAGGCTAGTGATGCAGGAGCACACGGGACAAAAAAAGAAACAAGTCAGGGTTTAAAATTTGGCCTGTAATATTCCAGAAAGTCGAACATACTTTCTTGGAAACATGGCCATTCTTTCAAGTTTCTTTCTTGCCTCCTCCTAACCTGGAATGTGTTACAACTATCTCATAAAGTGGATTGTCATAATGCACACTGTCTTTGCTTATAGGGGATTATTTTTACTGGGGATTGTGTTCCTGACCAAGGACACCACACCAAATAAACTGTAGATATAACTAAAAATATGTGGTAAAAGCTAGTATATAACTGTAAGTCTCCGTAATAATTTAAAGCAGCAAAATTGTTCCAAGTTCCATAAAATAGGCATAAATGTACCATCCACATTGAATTTATAAGGGGCCTCAGTGTCCTATAAACTGTACAAGAAG
>PVKP010027617.1:0-31088 GCA_004027715.1 Plecturocebus donacophilus
AAAAAAAAAAAAAAAACCTGACAAAAAAATTTATAAAATAGCAATTACTATTTATATCTTTTAAAAAGTAATGTATTAATACTTACACCAGACTCAATGAGAGTATGAAGAACTACTAATAAATCATCAAAAAACTCCACATTTATAAGGTGAGCAAACCTGGAATCAAACAAAACTTAGTTAATCAATGAACTAAAAGCAGAAATAAAGTTAGTAGAAATTAAGTTTGACGTTAAAACTGCATTTTTAATATTCTTTATTTCAAAATGTTAGCTATGAAAGAGATGGCAATATTAATACTTTTCATTAATTCAGATTGGCCTCTTCAATAATTCATGCACCACTGAACACTAAACTTAATAGGAATATATAAGGCACTGAACACACTAAAAATATTTAAAAAATCCTTCCGCCCTGAAAAAGAAATTACTAGAAGCAAACAACTTCCTGAGAAAAGTTTACTAGCTATTCACTGAGATCAGCTTCTAAGAAAACAGGTGGTGGGAAGAGAGACAAGGATGTTATTTACAAGAATATGGACCTCATGACAGCTTTAAGGATAAAATGGAAAGAATACTGGACCTAGTATCTAGTTCAGGCTCTGCTCGTAATTACCTGCATGATCTTAGTGCTGTCCTGGGCCTCTATTTGTAGAAATAACTAAGACCACCCAATGAGGTTAAAGAAGAAGAATCATATGAGCTGCTAAATTCGAGAGTTACTCCATATACTATATTAGACCCTGAAGTAGGTTAAAGTCAGGATATGTCTTCAATATTAGTGAGAAGTCTTTGACCTATGTAAATCTTAGAACAATAAAAGACCTTATGAATGATATATTCCATATATATTGGTACAACTTTCTGGAGAAGCAATTTGGCAATTATTCATCAAAATTTAAAATGAGCATACCCTTTGATCTGGCAATACATGCACACACGTGCATGAAGATACACACACATACACACACATACACACACACACACACACACACACACACACACACACACACACACAAAGTATTTCCAGGGCAAATAGGTGACTGATCAAATAAAGTATCATATCAATAAAATGGAGTATTACAAATTTTTTAAAAATTAAGTGATATATACGTATTAAGGGAAAGGTACCAAAAGTAACTGTTTACAAAACCAAAAAAGGGCAAGTTACAGGACACTAAACTGCATGATTCCATTTGCATAAAGGATGGCAGGCAGGCTGAGCACAATGGCTCATGCCTGTAATCCCAGCACTTTGGGAGGCTGAGGCAGGTGGATTACCTGAGGTCAGGAGTTCGAGACCAGCCTGGCCAACATGGGGAAACTCTGTCTCTACCAAAAATACAATAATTACCCAGGTATGGCGACACATGCCTGTAGTCCCAGCTACTTGGGAGGCCGAGGCAGGAGATCACTTAAACCTAGGAGGTGGAGTTTGCAGTTAGCTCAGATTATGCCACTGCAATCCAGCCTGGGCAAGAGAGCAAGACTCTGTCTCTTAAAAAAAAATTTTAAAAAGGTCAGGTGTGGTGGCTCACACCTGTAATCCCAGAACTTCAGGAGGCTAAGACAGGTGGATCACGAGGTCAGGAATTCAAGACCAGCCTGGCCAATGTAGTGAAACCCCATCTCTACTACAGATTTTTAAAAAATTAGTTGGGCATGGCAGTGCATGCCTGTAATCCCAGCTACTCGGGAGGCTGAGGCAGGAGAAGTGCTTGAACCTGGGAGCGGAAGTTGCAGTGAGCCGAGATTGTGCCATTGCACTCCAGCCTGGGCAACAGGTCAAGACTCTGTCTCAAAAAAAAGAAAAAAGATGGCCGATGGCAGGCAGACGGACCTACACACATATACAGAAGAAGGAGCTTGCAATTTTTAATTTTACATTCTTTTGATGCATTTAAATTTTGTAAATAAGCATTTATTATTTTTTAAACTTTTTTAAATAAAGGAATTGGTCATTAAAAAAGCAAATAGCTGAGCCGGGTATGGTGGCTCACACCTATAATTCTAGTACTTTGTGAGGTCAAGGCTGGAGGATCACTCAGGAGTTCAAGATCAGCCTGGGCAATATGTTGAGACCTCGTCTCTACTTAAAAACAAAAACAAACACAGCAGGTTCTACACAATGTAGGAATAATCCCTTCTCTGACCAGCCTCTCTTTGAACCACAAGGACCATATTGCCATATAAGGAAATGCATAGCATTGCCAAATAAATCCAGTTATTAGAAAGTAATTTCTTTTGATGAACAGAACTTGCCTTTTCTGTATCTTCTAGACATCATTCCTATTTCCAACTCTATTCCTAAAGCTGTACTGCCCAACAATGGTAGCCACTAGCCACATGTGGCTATTAGGCACTTAAAATGTAGCTAATCCAAATTAAGATGTAAGTGTAAAATATAACAACAGTATTCAAAGAGATGTTATAAAAAAAAACCAAACATCTCATTAATGTTTAATACTGTGTTAAAATTCTTTAGATAAATCCAGTAAAATATATAAAAATTAATTTTAGCTGTTTACCTTTTTAATGTGGCTAACAGAAAATTTTAAATTACAGATGTAAGTTCACATTGTATTTTTACCAAACAGCAATGTTCCATAGGATGCCACCTCAAAAAATTGTGGAGCGCTATCATAACCACCATAACCCTTACTCTAGCTCATATCCTGACAAGGCCATTAGTGTTGAGTGATATACAAAAAGATCTATCAAAGCAGAAACAGATTACATGGAACCAGAGAAATGATGTACAGCCAGGTTAAAATAGACTTAAGAGTCATCTGCATGATACACTCAAACTATGATGATGGGCAATTGACTACCCGGTGCAAAAGTGTCAAGAACTGAGAGACTTAATCTTAGGCACACCTAGAAGTTAGTAGGCAGAAGGAAGGAGTTGGTAAAGGAGATTTTAAAAATAAAAGGTTTGAAAACCAAAAAAGCCCACTGTTATGAACAGCTTAGTGAAAATAGAAAAGGAATGAGAACTGAGGATAATGGGCCATCATTAGTGAAACCTATAAAATTCTTTGGTCTTTCCTATTTAGAAAGAATCTAAAAGGTTTCAACCTACATAGCCCTTACTTGGCAAGACCTTCTAGAACTGCTGGCAGGAGAGGTGACCTCTGGGCCTTCTTCAATATTCTGAAGTAGGTTACAAACACAATATTCAGAGTCTCTGTGTGCTGGCAGAGAAGACAGACAAAATGACTTTAGGATAACCTGGTGTGCTTTCTCTTGAGTGAACATAACTATGATTTCAACAGCTTAAAATTCTTTTTCCCTACCCAGCCCTCCCCACAATGCAATCTCTGGAATTTTTAACAAAACAGGATGTATGAAGATATACAACCTGTGATTTCATAAAACTAGCACTGATCACATTATAGTTTCCTGCACATCACAAAAGTCACACATCTAAGCCTCATAAAAGAAACCAAAATTATACAGCTACAAGCAAACATAATAAGTTTCTAGTTTAAATAATGCATTTTCCAAGCATAACAGAATGTGCAACTGCCTACCAGTTTAAGTTTTTTCTCAGTACTCTCTGAAGCTTCTGCCTCTCGAAGCTCTCGCTCTAGTTTCTCTTCTGCTTTCTTCCACTGAAAATAGAGAGAAAAACAAAAAATCTAAGAGTATATAACACAGAGTGAAAAAAGCAGAGACAGAATATGTAAATGTCGTAAAACACATACAGTGATACCACATATTGTCTATGAATGCAAATATAAACAAAAGTAAAGAATCATGGACAGGAAGTATATACAAACCAAATTAAAGATGTTGTCTCCTGGGAGGAAGGCAGAAGAATGAGATCGGAGAAAGAAACAAAAGAAATTCCTACTCTTTCACCTATGGTTTCTTTCTTTTGCAGAAAAAAAAAATTAAGGTAAATCTATTAATATTTGCTCATTCTGAATGGTTGATATCTGAGATATGCTATCATTTTCTATAATTTCAATTAAAGTTTTTCAAAAAAGAAAGGAAAGAACATGTTGAGCCCAAAAATAATGCCTAGAGTTAAATTACCTATAACATGGGAGCCAGTCACCAAGAATATCTCCCCAACACATTTACATGCAATGCATAAAACCAGATACTATAAAGAAACTCAATAAAAGATCATTTTTCTTCAACTTCCTAATGCTGTACAATCAGTAAACAACAATTTCTTTTTACTGTTTTCTTGTTTTTCGAGACGGGATCACTCTGTTGCCTAGGCTGGAGTGCATTGTTACGATGTCAGCTCACTGCAATCTTCACCTCCCGGGTTCAAGCAATTCTCCCACCTCAGCCTCCTGAGTAGCTGGGATTATAGGCACCTACCACCACGCCCGGCCAATTTTTCTATTTTTAGTAGAGACAGGGTTTCACCATGTTGGTCAGGCTGGTCTTGAACTCCTGACCTCGTGATCTGCCCGCCTCAACCTCCAAAAGTACTGGGATTATAGGCATGAGCCATCGTGCCCAGCATAAATGACAGTTTCTAAGCTGCCTGAGGCAGAGGGAACTGAGAAATAGTTTCCTTCTCTCATGAGAAGTTGTTGAAGAGCTGCCATGTTCTTACTGATCTTTGTTTTTCCACCACATCTATATAATGCTATTCCTAACACAGCTATCCAATCTGCATTAGGACAATATGATATAAATAGTTAAAATATTTATCTTCTTTTGTTCACAACTATTAAGTCTATTTTGACACTTCCATCAAGTTTTCAAAATTAGACCCATGCAAAGGTGAATACCCCCAGAAATTATTTTGTTTTTACAAACAACTTGACAACTAACTCTAATAAACTGTTCAGAAATGTTCTGAGATGTGATTAACAACAGTAATAGTGATGATGGTGGTGGCAGTAACAACTAATGTTTATAAAGCCTGCCAAGTGTTTTATATACATCATCTCCTTTAAGCTGCATAATTAAGGTATTATTATTTGCCCCATTTCTCAAAAAAAAAAAAAAAAAAAGAATGTTTCCAAAGTTTCAGTAAATAAACAAGAGGCTGAAATTTCAACCCAGGTTTAAAATAAAGAAACAAGATTCAATTAACAGAAACTCACTTTGCTGCCAACTTGACGTGAATGAATCTTTTCTGTTAAGGAAAGAATCTGTGTAACACAATTCTAAATTGATATAAAAAGCCAAAGGATAAAAGCCAGCATGGCAAAACTATCTTGTCATCTACTGCTCCCCTTGCCAATCATTATTAGTTAAAACGGATTTAAGAAAACGTTTTTTTTGCAGTAACCAGGAAAAGATAAAATTCTCTAAATGATGTATTTCAAAACTTTCATATTTATGATTTAACTACGATTTTTATCTGTGCCTATAATTTTAATATAAGATCAAATAAACAGAACATTTAAATAGAACAAAAGGGGAAATAAATCAAACCTTTCTCTGCATTCTTGATAGAGTTTTTCTCTTTTCTTTGAAAGTCATAAATTTTTTTGGTTTATTAATGTCTTCTGTATCTTTTTTCACGTCTACTTCCTTGATTCTTAGGCATAAAAATGTTTTTAACATCTAATATTGAAAAAAAAACACAAATATACAGCTGAATATTTCTATTACCCTCAAAAACTTTACGTAGAAAAGTATTTAACAATGTTATTTCCCTCATTCATGCAAAAACACTTTCAAACATCTTTTGTAACATTTTACACAAAGTTCTTTTATCTGTATGCTATATTCAATAACTTGGAGGACAGGAGCAAATATACAAAAAGGACACTAGCCAATACTAGCTAAATATACAAAACTTTCTTTGCAGTTTAGTGAGTATGAAGAAGAAAGAACACATTATTGGGCACTGGCCAATAGGATGGCAAAGAGAAAATAGGCCAAAAAAAGGTTTGGACCAGTATGGGAAAAGAAGATACACAAACTGCTGGGCCCTGTTCCCAGACTTTCTGATTCAGTAGGTCTGAGTTGAGCCCCAGAATTTGTATTCTAATTCCCAGCTAATGCTGCTCTGGGGACAAAATTAAAAACAACTGATTTAAGCCCTTCAAAAATTCAGAAACTAATTTGGAAACCGATGTTTTGTGCGATACTGCAAACTTTTCATACTCAAACACTTAGAACAAAAGGGGTTTAAAATGCTACACTTCTCTGGATGAAATCACCTTACTGACCTCCTGCAGGGACAGCAGCATTCCTGGAACAAAACCTTGAGAACTACAGGTTTCTACTATTTTGACGTTCCAATATGCACATTTGGAAGAAAGCTGAGTATTTGGAATTACAGGGCAAAAAGCATAGAATGAAACAAGGAATAACTGCAGGCATAAAGGGTGAACCTGAAGTCATTCTAGGTATCAGAAAGATCAACTCTGAATATTTTGTAGGTACTGTTTGCTGCTCAAAATATCACCTACCAACGAAAGACAACTCTAAATTAAAGGATGTAGTTTTTATTCTAGCATCACAAAAGTTAAAAAGTTTTCTTATGGCTGAGTTTCCTGTTCAAGAGTTACCTGATTGCTCTACAATTCTGAGTAAAGATACTAAATACGTTCGTTACTTTCATTCAATATTTATAATTCTAGCAATTCAACTGAAACCATCAGTTTTAAAAAATAAAAAGGGATCTGATGCCAAATGAAAACTGTGCAATCTGGAAATAAAACAGTAGAACAGCTTAACACCCAAAACTACATTACTAAAAACAAACTAAAATATTTAAGACCCCAATGAAGAAAACTATAAAATTTCACTTAGAACATAAAAGACATCTTAAATAAATGGTAAGCTATAATATTCTTGAATAGAAAAAAAAATCAATTCTGTAAATATTTTAATTCTTCCAAACTAATCAATACATTGAATCAATTCTAATCAGATTCTCTGTGTGGACTATTTTGAGAAAAGGAAGTGAAAAACTGATTTTAAATTGTCTGGAGTAATATACAGAAATAAGAATATTTTGGAGAAAAAAGAACAGTCATGTCTTATCAATTATACCCATTCTGATTAGTATTACTGTACCAGATAACCAAATATACTATAGATATGACACAATAATTAAGCAGCATTTTATATCAGCAGAAAAAAATAGTGATGAAATAACTGGCTGTCAAATTATTTTGAATACTTACATAATAATATAAATATTCAATATGCATTAGACTATACAAAAATACATATTCATTACACATATTAAACACAGATATTAAATCTGTACTCATACCACACAAAGATGTCAAATGACTTCAATATTTAAATATAAAAATTAAAATTAAAAATCTTGAAGATAATCTATAAATCTGGAATGAGGAAGCTATGTGTATAACAAAAATAGAGCTTCTAATATTAGGTTCAATACAAAATTAAAAGGCAGAGTAAAAAAGGGAAAAATCTGCGACCTATGTAAAAAAGAGTTAATATGCTTACTATGTAATGCAAGCTCCACAAACACAGTTTTGTTTCTTCTGCTACTATTTTATTCCCAGGACCTAAAAAAGTGCCTGGCACATAGCAGATATTTATTAAAATGAACAGGTACTAAAAAATTATCACAAGCCATTAAGGCAATTACTTTAAGAGAAAAACTAACAAATAATAAGCATGTAAAAAAAGTTTTTATATATATACATACATACACACACACACACACACATATATATACACACATATAAACTTTTCACTTACTAGACTAACAAAGATTAAATAGTAACATTCTGAGCAGGTAGTGGGGAACTGACACTTATATCCCTAGTAGGAACACAGTGATAAAATGTTTTTGAAAGACAATTTGAGTTTGTATATGTGGCTCCAGCATCTACACTTTAGATGTTGGATCCAGCATCTACACTTTAGAAATTTAATTCACAGAATATGCAAACAATATGAAAAAATAATATGGCCAAAATGTTCTCAACAATGATTGTGACAGCAAAAATCTAGAAAAAACACAGCTGTTCATCAAGTAGGGGGCTATATATTCACACAACGGAATACTCTGGCAGGCACCAGAAAGACTGGAATAACCCTATATATAAGTTCACCATATAGAAAATGAAAACAGTTCCAGAACAGTTTTCAAAGTATAAGCCATTTTTTATTTTAATATATAAGCAAGCTTATATGACTATATCTGCAAAGAAAAACATCTAGAAGGATATATATCAAACTGTTAATAGTATCAAACATTTCAGGAGTTAACATGTTAAACACTTAAAGAGGTTGAATACTTTTTACTTCATACATTTATAAAGAATAAATTCCTCATAACAACTGAAAATCAACTTTGTAATTTAAAAACAAATAAAACACAAAAGAAAGGCTCACCTCTGGCCTAACTTCATAATTCCTGCCCTTCACAAAACCAGAAATCACTTTAATTACACCAAGAGAAGCTTGGCCTAATTTATCTTGTTTAAAGAGTTTCTTTACAGCTTCACAACACATTTCAGATATCTGAAAAATAAAATGTCACACTTAACCAGTGTTTCTCAATCTTAGCACTACTGACATTTTGGGTAAGAGAATTGTTTGTTGTAGGGGGGCTGTCCCAGGATGTTTAAAAGACTCCGTGGACTTTCACCACTAGATGCCAGTAGCTGGACTCCATCTCCACCAGTTAACACAATTAAAAATGTATGCAGACATTGTCTAATGTTCCCTAGGCAACAAATTTGCGTCCTGTTGTGAACCACTGCACTAATCTTATGTTCAGCTAATTTTCTTCAGAGAGACAGTGTTTAATAAATTGACATTATTTTACCAATAAATAACTTTGAAAGAATTTTGTAGGGGGAAAAAAATCACACGGTGTTTAATTTTCTGCTAAGGAGGGCAGCAATAACCATTTAGAGCAACTCACCGATTTTGACACGTCATTCATAAGAGGGACAATCAATACGATGATGTTGTTGTGAAAGTTAAAATGTGGTAGTGCCACCAACAGCTCACACAAGCTCTTCACAGCAACTTCTGCCAGTCCTTTGTATGCCTTTAAGGAAACTACATTACTTTTCTTCAGCTTTCTCTGCTTCCAGTCTAATCAAAAGATAATGTAGTTACTTTACTCATTGGTCAAAAGTTAAACTAATTGGCTTTCTTTTACAATCAATGTACATTTTAAGACACACAAACATACAAACACACACACCCCTCCTTAAAAAAATACTTCAAAGTGCTTAGGAAAGATCCAATATGGAGGCTAATTGCCACATGTATCCAGCAATTGAGGATTTAAAATACAGCCAGTCCAAATTAAGATATGCTGTAAGTATAAAATACACACCAGATTTGAACTTAGTACTAAAAAAATGAGAATGTAAGACATCTTGCTAATTTTTAAAATTGATTCCATGTTGAAATGATAATCTGAATGTATACAATGTACTATTAAAATTAATTTCATTGCTATTTAGTGTGTCTGCATTTTTTTAAATGACATTAAGCGGCTCCTGGTATAGTTCTGTCAGAGAGAGATGATTACAAAAATCTCCCAGGAGCTTTCCCTACAGTTCAGAAATTCAAAAAACAAAAGAAAAGCCCCAGGTCTTAACATTGGAAGAACAAATGCTAATAGGGGTAGAGCTGGAACACCAGAACACAGAAGCCATACCCACACTACCTACCCCCACCCCACTATACTCCACCACCGTTATCCCTTATTAGACCAGTGGGATTCAGCAGTCCTGTTCCAGCTGATAGCAATGGGTGATCCTTAGTAAATAAGCTGGGTAAATGAGCCAATTAGGCCAAATGAAAGCACCTGGCCTAGGCAACCAACCATCTTCCCATTCCTACCCCTATTTTTTCTATGTCCTTCCTTTTCTGAAGAAAAAGAGTTTAAGAGTTTATCATTCTCGTCGCACATAACTCAAGAGTAAAGCTATGAGGGAAAAAAAAAGAGCTTATCAGCCAAATATGACTCAAAGCATGCAAATATCCATTTCTAGTTATACTATTTATTTATTCATCTCATTTGAGACAGGGTCTCACTCTATTGCCCACAGTACAGTTCAGTGGCATAATCAAAGCTCACTGGAAGCTCAAACTTCTGGGCTCAAGTGATCCGCTCAGCTCAGGTCTCGAATAGCTGGGACTCTATAGGCATAGGTTATCATGCCTGATTAATTTTTTTTTTTTTTTTTTTTGAGAGACAGGAGTCTCACTACATTCCCCAGGCTGGTCTCAAACTCCTGGCTTGGAGCAATCCTCTTGCCTCGGCCTCCAAAAGCATTGGGGTTACAGGTGTGACCCACCACGCCTGGCCTCTAGTTATCCTTCTTTCCTGACTACCTTGCCTCCAAATAAAAAACAGCAGAATAAATCCCAACTGTTTATAACAATGAATTTTGTTGAATGCATTGTAGTCAACAAAAATACAACTACTAAGTAAAGAACTGCAGCAACAATACTAATAGTTGATAAAATATAGTGTGTAGTACATGCTAGGCACCATTTCAAGCACCTTCTATCTACAAACTCAGTTACTTCCTACAATAATACCGGGAGGTAAGCACTATAATTATTTCCATTTTATAGACAGGAAAACTGAGACATAGAAAGACTATGTAATTTTTTGCCAGGCATGGTGGCTCATGCCTGTAATCCCAACACTTTGGGAGGCAGAGGCAGGTGGATCACAAGATCAGTAGTTTGAGACCAGCCTGGCCAATATGGTGAAACCCCGTCTCTACTGAAAACACAAAAACTGGCTGGGCGTGTTGGTGTGTGTCTGTAGTCCCAGCTACTCGGGAGGCTGAGGGAGGAGAATTGCTTGGACCTAGGAGGCAGAGGTAGCAGTGAGCAAAGATTGCGCCACTGCACTCCAGCCTAGGTGACAGAGTTAGACACCATCACAAAAAAAAAAAAAAAAAAAAAAAAAAGACTATGTAATTTTCTCATCAATCACTTAAGTAGTATGTGGTGGAGCCAGGATTTGAGCCCAGAAAGTCTGACCCTAGATTCTGCTCCTGATTATGCCTGCCTCTTACTACACAACACAGAACACTGTACAGAATTCACTTTCATCATCAAGGCTAAGTATGTTACATACTTTTAAGATATTTTTAATATACCTTTAACCATTTGTTCCAGATTTTCCAAATAAAATTTGTATTGGCTAACAAGGCCTTCTTCAAATTCTCTTAACTTCTGGGTTTCTTTTCGGATCTGAAAATACCAAAAAGGTCAATCATTTTTTTAAATCAGAATATTAAAACCCCAAAATTAGCATAAAATATGGGTGTCTGGTATACAGACAATACTATTAAAAAAAAAAAAAAAACGCAGCAGTTATTTGGGCCAAGCACGGTGGCTCATGCCTGTAATCCCACCACTTTGGGAGGCCGAGGCGGGTAGACCACCTGAGGTCAGGAGTCTGAGACCAGCCCAGCCAACATGGGGAAACCCCTTATCTACTACAAATACAAAAATTAGCTAGCCAAGGTGGTATGCATCTGTAATTCCAGCTACTGGGGATGCTGAGGCTTGAACCTGGAAGGCAGAAGCTGCAGTGAGCAGAAATTGTGCCACTGTACTTCAATCTAGGTGACAGAGCAAAACTCTACCTCAAAAAAAAAGTCTCTCTCTCCAAAATTTTTAGTTATTTTAGATGTAATTATATCTAGCAATCTAGAATTACCTTAGTAGATTTTTCTGCTTCTGTGAGGGGCCGGATTTTATATGAAGGAGTAATATCTTTAAATAATTCCATCAGAGAAACAATTACCAGCTTTCGAACAGTAACAGCCACATCAGGATCTTGTTCCATCAGCATAGAACGTAATTCTTTCAGTTTTTTAATCTGTTAAAGAAATAGCTTATAAAGCTGAAGAAATCATGGCAAAACAATTAGGAACAAAAGACAACAGCCCACATCCAGCAAAAGAAGCAGAATTCATATATAATGATTTCAAGTCTAGTCAAGCCACACCAAACTCCAGACATTGCTCACTTTACCAAGAGGTAAGCCACTAAAGTTATAAGGTAATTGTGTTAGTCCACTCTTGTGTTGCTAGAAATGCCTGAGACTGGGTAATTTATAAAGAAAAGAGGTTTATTATGGCTTATAGTTCTGCAGGCTGTAGAGGAAGCATGGTGCCAGCATCCACTCCTAGCGAGGCCTCAGGAAACTTACAATAAAGGCAGAAGGCAAATGGGGAGCCAGAATGTCAGAAAAGATGGGGAAAGCGCTAGGCTCTTTTAAACAACCAGCTCTCACATGAACTACCAGAGTGAGAACTCACTTATTACCACAAGGATGGCACCAAGCCATTCATGAGGGGTCCACCTCCATGATCTGAGCACCTCCCACCACGCCTACCTCCAACATCGGAGGTCATATTTCAACATAAGATTTGGAGGGGACACACATCCAAACTGTATCAGTAATCATATTTTTGTTACATAGTTAGAAAAACATAGACTTCAAAAAATTAGTTTAAATTTGTTATTTAGCTGTTTTGGGAAATTCTTTTTTGCTGGGTTTTCCCAAAGTACGTGTGTCCCATTTTTCTAAAAACGCTTTTCAAAATATACTAAAATTTATATACATTAATCAAATATATCAATCTTACACATGAATTAATTGGGAATTACATATAGCCACATTAACTTAAGCTTCAAAGATAATTTTTATGATGCAAAAGGTGGTTTCAACTAATGTGATTGCTTTGATAAACTACTATTGCCTACTGGAGCAACATCTTGAGAAGCAAGGCTCTGGCTAGTTAACAATGTCTACCATAGCTGGAAGTAGGACAAATATGCCACCACCTATTTGCTATCCCTAAATTGTGTGAAATGAGCACAGGTTCCTGAGTAGATCTGGGTTCCAATTCAGTGGCTATTAAAATCTGCAACAAATCACTTGGGTTTTTTAAGGCTCAATTTTCCAGCTGTAAAATTAGATCAACAACTCTTATGCCTATGGTTTTGCAATGATTGAGAGAACACAAGTAAGAAATATTCCAAATCACTCTTCCCTGAGTCTGCTCTAGATCTTCCCCTCACTTTATTTAAAAAGGACAAGTACTACTCTAAAGCATTCCCACATGAAATTTGTTTCCATAAATTGTAAGCTATATCATAATTCAATAAACAAATACTTGTTATAATAGTATGCTGGGGACGCCAACTTAACAATAACAACAGTATCATTTTATATGACTTCATGTATATTTCATCATATAATCCTCACCACAAAGTTTTGAGAAAAAACACTATATTCTCTTTTAGAGATGAGAGTCTTGGATAAATAACTTACCCAAAGTCTCACAGACAGTACTTATCAGGGCCAAGATTAAATCTAAGATTTCTCAAGTTCATGTGTTATAACTATCACTACTTTCACCAATATACACATGGTACAATAACACTTTAACTTTGGCTCTAGTTCACTTAAAATATCTTCAACTTACAGTTATTCTTGAACCAATTTCATACACTTCTCTGTAGCATGCTCCTTTCTAAAAACTCTAAGGTAAGTCAAGCAAATTTGCAAGCAGGTTCCTCCTCCCTAATACAACTTTATAGACTTAAACATTTTTAGTTATAACATGTCCGATATTTTCATACATGAAGATGAGGAGACTAAGATTCACAGAGCTTAAGTAATTTTTCCAGGATTACAAAAGAAATTAAGTTCAGACATACCATTAAGCTAAGATTCTGTCTACTCTCTTTCTCTAACCCAGCTACTATGTTTAGCTAATGCTTTTCCTTTTAGTGCATGCTTACAGGTAACAAGAGAATCTTAACATATTAGGTATTTACACCACACCTAATTTAAAGAGCCTAAAGAAATTAATACTACCTACATTACTTTCTGGATCTGATAATATGGCAGATGCCAAGGCTGCAATATGCATCTTCTTCTCCTGCAGTTTCTTCTTTCTCTCAATCAAATGTTCTTCTACGGTCAGCTGTCGAATAGGATCTTCAATGATCTCTAAAACAGATTAGATGTTCCCTTACATATTCCTCTACTTACAAGTATCCAAGATTCTTAATAAAATAATTTTCTACAGTAATAATAATGATGATAGCTAAGAATTTTGTATTTATTACTATACATCATCTTCTCAACAATAATACAGATATTATCATTAAACTCATTTTATAGATAAGAAAACTGAAGCAAAGGAAGAGAAAATAACTTGGCTAAGCTCATAAACCAAAGTGAAATAGGATTCAAACTCAGGCAGTCTGATTCTAGAGCTCATTTTTTTTTTTTTTTGAGACAGGGTCTTAGTTACCTAGGCTGGAGCACATACAGTGGCACTATCACAGCTCACTGCAGCCTCCACCTCCCAGGCTCAAATGATCCTCCCACCTCAGCCTCCCCAGTAGCTGAGACCATAGATGTGAGCCACAATACCCAGCTAATTTTTGTATTTTTTGTAAAGATAGGGTTTCACCATGTGGCCCAGACTGGTCTCGAACTCCTGGACTCTAGAGATCCTCCCGCCTCAGCCTCCCAAAGTGCTAGGATGACAGGCATGAGCCAGTGCAATCAGCCTAGGGCTCATATTCTCAGCTTCTATGTTAATAAGCCCAGAATAATTCATATTATTTAAGAAACAGGATAATCTGATTTAGTTCAGTACAGAATATTCTCCTTTGTTTTCAACACTATATATTACTTTACACAAACTAATAAATACTACATAGCTTTGGGCTATAGAAAATATGTTCACGATAGGAAATTCATAGGGAACTAGATCTAATCAACACTAACATAATTTGTAAGGGTTTTATGATAGGTCTCTGAAAACAGTTGAACAGTTGACCTGTAATTCATTTTTGCTATTAATAAGGTCTACTAAGCAAAAGTAAAATTTAACCATATCGTTCTGTCACAAATTCCAAACTACTATAGTTTCAAACAATAAAATGCATTATCAGTTCAACTTTGATTAAACTGTCCTAGATATCAGAAACTGACATTCAATTATATGAAATATATACAATTACAATTGCACTAAAAACAAACCAAAATGACTTCATCCTACAGAATCGCTTTCGTAATTTAAAGCTAAAAGGTTATCTGTAAGTAGGTCCTTCTCTAACAATTAAAAGGAATTCAGAACAGTAATAATTAACAAGACACTTCACGTACACCTAGACATTACAAATATAATTGTGCAAATTTTTCCATAATAAAAAAACAAAGAAGCTATTAATAAGTCCATAAGGTGAAGCCTTCAAATGTGGAAAAATGTTCAAAATGACCTTGAAATGAGCAGTACTCCAAAATGTACCTTCCAGATTTTATCTAAAATTAACTCACATTTACTATTATGCAAAAAAAAATGTAATTCTCGATTAACAATTTAGTAACTGTAAAGACATATCTTATTACCTTCCTCAAGTTCCCTCTCTTCTTCTCGATCCTCTTCATCTTTGTTACTATCAGTAACTATATGGAAAACATGTGTATTAAAACTGTGATATATACTTAAGTGGTAAAACTGTAAAGAAATGCAAGTAAGTGATTACAATAAAACAGGATAGCAATTACTTTTATCAGGAGAGAGCAATTAGTGATTGAGGTGAGCACAAGGAAGGTTTCTGGAAGCTAGCAGTATTTTTTTTCTTGTCTTGATGGTAGTTTTATTAGTATGTGCTTTGTTATAAACCATATAACTACACATCTTTCCTGTCTGAACTTTTCTATGTTTTATTTCACAAACAAAGAAAGATACATTAGAAAAAGAAAGCTAACCAAGAACAGTTAATATGCTCTAATTTTAGAAACAACAAAATTTAGTGAAAAGAAAATCACCTGAACCTTGTAGCGTCAGTTGTCTTCATAGTAAAAATTGATATCTGAGATAATCTATAATTCTGGCCCAAATCATCAAGCTTGCTATAGGACTAATTGAATATTTTGTAGATATGTGTAAAATCAAAGTAAAATTAAATTTTGAGTGGAAAAAAATACACGATATCAGTGAGGGGCTAAAAGTTCAACTAGATTCACCTGGCTTCTCCCTAGTCTGTGGGATTATACCACTTTTATCTTTGATAGGAAGCAAGTGAATCAGTTCCTTCTCTGGTACAGTTTGCAGAGTTCTTGGTATTTTTTCGTATTTATCTATAATGCATTCATGCTTCCGTTTCTTCGCATGAACAGGCTCACTGCAGGGAGAAAGAAAGATCAATTTTCAGTCTTAATAGATTTAAAAAGGTATCTAGAGACCTATCATTTCAAAAGTACAGAAAAATAAACCACCATACATATATGTATACTTATACTTCAATAAGTATACACATATTAGCACTTAGACCAGTGCCTGTCACATAGCAGGCACTCAAACAGCAAATGAATAAATGAAGGTAGCAGCCTAACACACAGACTCAAACTTTGGCTACATCCAGTTTTCCCTCTAGATACAAAATAAAGGTGAAAGTTACAGCAGATTCTTTTTGAAGAACAGTCCACAGAACCAAGTGTTACTCTTACTTTCCCAAAATCTTTAGAGTATAGCATAGCCTTTGGAGTTAAAAAGATCCAAGTTTAAATTCCAGATACCTGTGACTGCAAGGAAGCGTCAGTTTCCTCTCTGGAAATGCGAATAAGACCTACCTAGCAGGGTAATGAGGATTACGTGAGATCGTAGCCATTAAGAACTCAGGACTGTTCTGCCAATGCCTCAACCTAAGAACATTCTTTCCCCATTCACTCTACTTCACTATTCAGACTCAAAAGAAAGATGTACATTAAATGAAATCGGCTTGACTCATACATGAACTTCCTTTACTTAGGAAATAAGCTAAGTAATAGTTTATTCTTTGTAAACACTGTGCGCAAAGGTGAATACTTTGAACCAGCTAAGTGAAATTCAGAACCAAGTTTTTAACACTAAGTGAATATGAATGATTATAACCCAAATGAAGTATTACCTAGAAGAAAGATCTCTTGTTAGAAAAGATGCTCTTTGTCCTAAGTCCTTCATTAACTGTAAGTCATCTTCATCCATCATATCTAAAGGAAGGGCTGCTTCTTCTTCCCCTTCTTCCCTCTCAATCCTTTTACCTATACCGCATACAAAAAAAGAAAAATTAGAAACAAATATCAGAGATGTAGAATTCTCTGCATTTTGGGTCTACAACAGGAAAAGCTTACGCTTTCTGAAGCAATCCTCCCACTCCAGCTTCCCAAAGTGCTGGGATTATAGGAGTGAGCCATGGCCCCCAGCTGAGCCCAGTATTTCTAAATGGAAGCACTACCGACATGCTAGGCAAACAATTCTTTGTCCTACTGAAGTGTTCTGAGCTTGGAAAAAATGCTTGCATCTCTGACTCCTGCAACCCAAATGCCAATAGCATTCCCAGGTTATTATAACAACCAAAAACTAAATGTCTCCACATACTCTGAAATGGCTTTCAGAACATTTGAGAACCAGTGACTTAGCCCCTCAGCTCCTTCTCATCTCAAGTTACTTTCACGTTGTATTCCATTTCAGCCAGTCTCTCCAACAGCCACATTCCAAACCCTGGTGCTCACCCCTCTCTCTGACCACAAGCTTTTGTCCTTCCAGCTCCCACTCAGTTACTTCCACAGCACTTCTTCCTTAACCAACATATAGACTTTCAATCCACTGACTACTCCACTTTCTATCAGTGTGTTCCGTCTTCACTCCCTCACTTAGATTGCAAGATTATCACTTCAACCATGCTCTAGCCAATATCCTCAACTATTTTTCTTTTAACACTTCAGGCACTCACATCTAACAAAATTCCAACTACAGATCATTTTAACTTCACTTTCTGCTCATTCTCTGTGTCTTGCTCTCTTTCTCTATCTCCTTTTTTTCATTTAAAAAAAAAAAAAAGTCAACTAAGTTCCAAGCACAGTTCTAAGTGCTGAAGATTCAACTATAAATAAAACAATCTTAGCATCTTTCCTAATAGAACTGACAATTCTTCTTGACCCACTGGAACTAGTAAATCTTGACTGGGCGCAGTGGCTCACACCTGTAATCCTAGCACTTTGGGAGGCCGAGACAGGTGGATTGCTTGAGGTCAAACGTTCAAAACCAGCCTGGCCAACATGGTGAAACCCCCTCTCTACTAAAAATACAAAAAATTAGCCAGGTGTGGTGGCACATGCCTGTAATCCCAGCTACCTGGGAGGCTAAGGCAGGAGAATCGCTTGAACTTAGGAGGCGGAGGTTGCAGTGAGCCGAGATCACTCCACAGAACTCCAGCCTGGGCAGCAAGAGCGAAACTCCGTCTCAAAAAAAAAAAACTAGTAAATCTTGCTATATAAATATACATACTGCACAGAATGGCACTCCTATCTATTTTTTAAATGAGCCTTCCAAATGTAATAATCCCATTTCGAAAATGGGCAAAAGACATGAACAGACATTTCTCAAAAGAAGGCATACAATGGCAAAAGGTATATCAAAAGGTGCTCAGTATCACTGATCACCAGGGAAATGCAAATCAAAATTACAATGAGATATCTCGCACTAGTTAAAATGGCTTTTATCCAAAAGACAGGCAATAACAATGCTAGCAAGGATGTAGAGAAAAGAGAACCCTCATACACTGTCGGTAGGAATGTAAATTAGCACAACCACTATGGAGAAAAGTTTGGAAGTTCCTCAAAAAACTAAAATTAAAAATAGAACTACTATATAATGCAGCAGTCCCACCCACTACTATGCATGTATCCAAAAAAAGGAAATCAGTACACTGAACAGATATCTGCACTCCCATGTTTACTCAGCACCATCCACAAGAGCCAAGATTTGGAAACAACCTAAGTGTTCATCAATAAATGAATGGATAAAGAAAATATGGTACATGTACACAATGGAGTATTATTCAGCCGTAAAAAAGAATGAGGTCCTGTGTGCAACAACATGGATGAAACTTAAGGCCATTATGCTAAGTTAAATAACCCAGCACAGACAGAAAGACAAATTTCCATGTTCTCACTTATTTGTGGTGGCTAAAAATTAAAACAAATGATGAGTAAAATGATGGTTATCATTGGCTGGGAAGGGTAGTTGGAAGAGGTAGGAGTAAGGATGGTTAATGGGTACAAAAATAGGTAGAATAAATAAGATCCAGTATGTGATAGATAGGGCAACTACAGTCAACAATTATTTATTGTATGTTTTAAAATAACAAAAATATATAGTTGGATTGTTTGTAACAAAGATAAATGCTTGAGGTGATGGATATTCCATTTTCCCTGATGTGATTATTATGCATTGTATGCATGTATCAAAGTACCTCACGTATCCCATAAATATATAAACCTACTATATACCCACAAAAATTAGGAAAAAAAAAACAACTTTAGCTGGGTGCAGTGGCTCACCCTTGCAATCCCAGCACTTTCAGAGGCTGAAACAGGAGGATCGCCTGAGCCCAGGAGGTCAAGGCTGTTGTGAGCTGTTTGTGTACACTGTATTCCAGCCTGGGTGACAGAACAAGGCCCTATTATATTTTAAAATAAAAATTTAATTTAAAAAAGTTGGACCTGGGAAGACTAAATAATTACCTAACAATTAGATATAGTCCAATAAGAATACCCTTGGCAATACTGTGAAGAATGAACCAGAGACAAGCAACGTTCTTACCTTACCTAACTGCTGATGAATGGGAAAGTGGGAGCACTGGCACACTGCCCAACATGTATGTATGTGAGTACTTTCAGTTTGTTTTCCCAAGTATGGCATCTTCAGATCTGCTTTCCAGACAAACTAAAAGCAGAAGCTTGAACGAATACTGTATTGAAATGTTTTTTCATACTGACTGATAAATGCTTTACAGCAGTCCTATAGGACTACTAACCTTACCTATCCTAGGAAGATCTGAGAACAAGAAAAGTGATTCCCAGAAGGGAAAGTTATTTCCATGAAGAACACTTCAGAATAAATCAATGAAAACCAGAGCACATGGATGTTTTCGCAATTACCTGGTCGCTTTTCCCTTGGGTCCTCCAGTGGAATGGGTTTCTTAGACACAGCATCTTTCACAGCTTGCCTTAGTTTCCTCTGTTCTTTTCGGTACTTCTTGAGAGTGCTTTGTTGTTTAAATTGCTTATTTTTTAGCTTGTTTTCAAGTTTGACTTTACTAGTTTTTATCAGCTTGCGGAAGCTTGGGATCTGTTTTTTATTTCTTCTCTAGAAAACAACAGAAGGAATACTACATACCCAGAAACTTATTTTTAAAGTCAGGTTTTAAAGCCAGGTTAAAGAGAACTGATTATAAATTTCATCAGACCAATTCCACAGTTTTAATGTCCCACAGCCATGGACTTGCATATAAGAGCTAAAACCAAACGATGGCTTTAATCCTACAGAAGAGCGCTACAGCATCAGTTAATCAACCTAGGGTCTTTCTGTGATCCTTATCCACAGCAACTCAAACGGCTCTACGACCCCCAAAAAGGTTAAGAACCACTGATCTACTAGTGCTAAGTGGCTAATCAGGGTTAGTTTAACACCTGTAGTTTAACACATTAAACGCAAAATGCTGGCTGTCTTTAATAAAACTTACATTTATTTACGATTTTGCCATTTACGAAGTGCTCCAACAAATCACCTCCAACAGCCTAGTTGAGTACTGATTGCTATTATCTTCATATTACTGATGAAATTTCCAAAAGACTCCTAAACTAAGGAGGGCAAAACTGAATTCCGATTTTTGGGTTCCACTTCTCTTGCTGGTGACTCCTCTTTCAGAAATCCCGAAACTAGTCCTGAATCCCAGAACTACCTCTATATTCTCTGTGAGAACCAGAGCAAATTACTTGCTTTTCTATCTCTTTACGCTTTATGGGTACCGTGACTCACATCATAAACTCGCTGAGGGGCAGGACCCTGTTTCTCATCTGTGAAAAACGAGTTTGAAAGATGGTCTTGAAGAATCCTTCAAAGTCTGAAATCCCACGGATGCAAAACTCCGTGCCTGTCTCTTCGCGACACCCTGAAGTCGTGCGCGCACACAGTAGGTAACCAAGAATGAGCTCGGTGTAACGACCGGAAAGCCCCCAATCTAAACCACCGCCCAAGACAAGGGTGAAAACCTGCTTTTCTAAAAGCTGACTCGGGCAGCGACTCTATCACCCGGAGAGGCCCTAGGCTGCGGGGACCGGGCTTCTGAGGACACTTACCGCCTTCATCTTTAGGCCTTAAAGGAGGCCAGCCAGACAAGTTCACCAGAAGCAGGTTTAATTCAGAAATCCCGTGGAATAACACACGTGCCGAAGCCACTGCACTTCCCAAGCCGGAAGTGGCCTTCAGCCTCTCCCAAGCCTCCGCCCCCGGAAGTGAGGGCGGGACTTCCGTAGGGAGGTTCGGGCTCGCGCCCTCTCGCGGTGAAAGTCTCGCGGCCCTGGGCCTGTTGCGCCTTGGCGTGCGCGCGCGGACGGCCACGCGCGAAGCACAGAGGAACATCGAGGCCGAGGGTGGGAAGCTGGGCGGAAGCGGGGTCACCTTAAAAAGTTCTCAGAGTATGATTATTTGACTCTCGCCCTATTTATTTCTTTTAAAACCTTGGGGAAATCGGGCTCCTCCTCTCAGAGTGAGAGGACTTGGTTTTTTCAATTAGCTCACTGCATTTTGTGCTTCTCACGTTGCTTATCTCATGCTGTTACAGATGATTTTCGTAGTCTTCTTCCTCCATACAGTCCTGAGGGCAGAAAGAAGCTTATTTCTTTTGTGTAATGCCTGTCCCTCGATGGACATTCTGGGCGTGTTTGTAGAATGGCGAATGATTTCTCATCACCCTCACTTAAAAGTCTGTGATTCTCAAATTACAAAAATAAAAATAAAAGAACAACAAAAAAAGTCTGTGATTCTTAGCGTTTTATTTTGCAATATTTGCTTTAATTTTAACCATTGTCTGCTAAAGAACTGTATCCGGTCTGGGGGCGGTGGTTCACGCCAGTAATACTAACACTTTGGAAGGCCGAGGCTGGTGGATCACCTGAGGTCTGGAGTTCAACACCAGCCTGGCCAAGATGGTGAAACCCTGCCCCTACTAAAAATGCAAAAATCAGCCAGACGTGAGGGCAGGCGCCTGTAATCCCAGCTACTCAGGAGGCTGAGGCAGGAGAGTCGCTTGAACCCGAGAGGTGAAGGTTGCAGTGAGTTGAGACGACGCTACGGCACTCCAGCCTGGGCAGCAAGAGCAAGACCTCACCTCAAAAAAAAAAACAAAAAAACTGTATCTGCATTTCAGTATCTTCCAGCTTTGGGTAAATTCTACTGTCTGCTTAGGAATTTCACCAAAGTCATTAATTTTAACAGGAAGCTTTATACATTGCAAGAATAAGAATATCAAAATGCCTCTCAAAGACTTCTTTTTCTCAATAAATTTAAGTATTCCACTTCATTTTTTTTGTGGAGTTTTTTAAGTCTATGATTTTTGAGCATGGCCCTGACAGAGTCTGGCCTCGCAGTCCTGAATATGTGGGAAAAGCCAGCAGTGCCGCCCAAAGGGTTCTGAGCCCCTTGGATAGTGTTGCTCTTAGAGAGATTGAGGAAAAAAAGTACCAATTTCCTGATCCCACCACAAAGACCAAGAGCTCCATCTGGCAATCTTCTTTCAACCTGCCTTCCAGCTTCTTCCTTGGTCTGTCTCCTTCCACACAGTGTCAGAAACAGCAGAGCTTGTCCCAGTGGAGTATTACTTCATCAAACAAATGGAAAACATCAGCCTGTGCTCTTCCCAAATGCCTGAATTCCTTCCCAAGCAGTCACTCCCATCCTTTCAGCCTTCCTTCCAGTCTCCAAGGATGAGACATCCTCATTCTAATTCAAAACCAACTCCTCCTAGCTTCATCAGATTCTTGTATCATTATCCCTTCGTTTCTGTGTTCTTTCCCTCCCTAATAGATCCTTCCCCTCAGTTTATAAACATATTCAAATCTCTTCCATTTTTAAGATATTTCTAATAAGCTTATCTCCCTTTAATTGCTCTTTTATATGCCTCTTTTCCGACTTATCCCTACTTTCAGAAAAAAGTATTCTTAGTGTCTCCACTTTCTCCTCTCTGTTATCATAACCTAGTCCTGTGCTAGCATTTGTTTTAAATATAAGATTGCCTTTTTTCTCTCTCTCTGTTGCCCAGGCTGGAGTGCAGTGGCACATCTCAGCTCACTGCAGCTTCAACCTCCCAGGGTCAAGTGATCCCCTACTTCAGCCTCCTAGGTAGCTAAAACTACAGATACGCACCACCATACCTGGCTAATTTATATTACTTGTAGAGATTTGGTCTTGCTATATTGCCTAAGCTGGTGTCAAACTCCTGGGCTCAAGCAGTCCTCCCACCTCAGCATCCCAAAGTGCTGGGATTACAGGCATGAGCCACCACGCCCAGTGTGTGCTAGCTTTTTTAAGAATTGTGTCATACTCTTGGCCCATTTTAAGTTTACAATCAACTAAAATCTCTGGATCATTTTAAAGCAATTGTTGCCAAGCTAAATTTCTCCCATCTTGAATTTGAGCAGTCTGTTGTTTGAAAATACTCAAAAATGGAAGTTTACATGATTCCTTTTAATTCCATTTAATCTTGCTGCTTCTTAATTCTGTTATGTCTGTCTTGTGTCATCTCTTCTTCACTCAATCCACCGCCAAGCTCCATTTGGACTCCAGATCCTCTTAGAACCCTTAGAGCTTTCCTGGACACTTGAGCTGAAAAGGGTCACTGGGCTTTCCCAAACTAGTATCATAGGGATTGTACCTGGAGATTTCTATTAGCCTTTTTGGGAAGTCTGTTAAGAACTTAACTGACTTTGGTCACCAAGAACCTCCAAATTGTTGTGAGTTTTTTCTAATTGTGTACGGAATTACATTACCTCTTTCTCATTTAACCTCACTAGATCTATCTGCTGCCTTTGATACTACGCATATCTCCCTTCACACATTAGAATGTTGACTCCCTTGGCTTCCCTGATAGCCTCTTCCCCACATTCTCCTCCTACCTCCATTTCCTCCTCCCTATGCCTCTTCAATGTAAGTGACTCTCAGGGTTTACTCTTGGCCCACTTGTTTACTACACTTCTCACTCTACTTGCTCTTCCAGCATGATTTCATTCATCTACCTATTACAAAGAGATTTTGTCCAGCCCATACTTCTCCCACCAAGCTTCATTCTTGTAGCACCTGCCTCCTGGACAGCTCTACCTGCTAACCATGGGACTTCACATCACCATGTTCAAAAGAACATTTTTTTTCACTTGTATCTTTTCTAATATTCCCTATTTCTTTCTTTCACCCACAGCTAGAATCCCAATACTCCAGAAATCTTTGTCAACAAGGCAGGGCTTTCTTGGCCATTTACCGCATTATAATTAATCCATTTCATATAAACAAACACTTTTGAAAACTGTCACTAAGTGGACATAGAATAATAAGGTTTCTTTTTTCCAGTACCACAGCATTATTTACGTAAGTTATAATAAGGGACTATATGAATGTTTGCCACTTTGTAATATGTGTTTGTTGGTGGAAGAAGCCCACACCTAAGTAACACAAATTAAAAAATAAACATAATTGGATGTTATTACTGTCAGTCATCTTAGACATAAAAGAGGCAGGCAGGCTGCCCCACAGCTCACCCACAGGGGACCTGTGGAAATTAGAAAAAGCTTCCATTTCCTCAAGACACTTTACTGTCATAGTCCAAAAAAAAAAGGTTGCTATCTTTACAAATAAACTGTGAATGATGCCCCTAGAATTGTATCATATATAGTCCTCCCTTATATTGAAGTGCTTGACTCTGCCTACGCCTCTTTCTGTTTCCCTTCCTAAAATCCAAGGGAAATAAAAACAAAACAAAAATAAAATAAAATCCAGGGGAGAGAAGGAGTCTAGAATCTTTGTTCAGATCTCTGAGATAGTGCCACAATTAAGGCGGAGGGGGGAACTAATTATCAGAGAGCTAAAAAAATCACTGTAATATTTAAGTAATATTTAGATATTACTGTCCAGGCATTGTGGCTCCTGCCTTTAATCCCAGCACTTTGGGAGACTGAGACAGGAGGATTGTTTGAGGCCAGGTGTTCAAGGCTACAGTGAGATATGAGGGTGCCACTGCACTCCAGCCTGGGTGACAGAGTGAGACTGTCTCAAAAAAAAAGAGAGAATTTGAAAATATGTATATCATGGTCTCTGCCTTTGACAATGTTAAAATATTGTTGAGAACTATTGCGTGTGTGTGTGTGTGTACAGTTGAAAAAGATAATTATGAATGATCAAATAGAGAATAAAAGAAAAGATCACATAGGTGCTAAAAAATAAAGAAAATCTGCTTTAGAGGAAGTCATAGAGCAATGTATACCTAAATGAGACCAGCAGAAAGGACAAAGTTTAAGTAGATAGGCTAATTTGTTCTAAGCAAGTTTACTCAGGTAGTACAAATAATTTATATTGTGATGCATCAGAAAATTAGGTTAAGATAACTATCATTTAATTAATTATTAACCAAAAACCAAAATAATAACAAAAAATAGAATAATGATGTAGTAGAGGGTTTTGTCCCACTGAACCCACAGCTAGAATCACCCCAAAAGCAGTGGCAGGCCTGGAATTCATGGCTGCAGTGAGTTATAATCTCACTACTGCACTCCAGCCTGGGCAACAGAGCAAGACCCCATCTCAAAAACAAACAGGAAGTTCCCGCAAGGGAGTTCCCCAAACTGTCTTGAGATAAGACCCCTAGTTGGGATTCCAAAGAAAGAAGCATTAAATGCCAGGGTGATGAACCCAAAACAATTGTTAGAACTTACCTACAGAGTGTTATAACAATCCTCATGATGGACAGTGAGAGAAAAGGGGTGTGGACCTAGTATGTCCACAATGAGGGAGTCAGGGTAAGGCGTTTATATGAGGGTTTAAGGTATTTGACTCAAGGCCTGGGCCGTTACTTTCAGTGTTTTGGGCAACAACCTAAATACTTTTAGCAGTACCTGGAACTGTTCAAGGCCCCAGTTTGTGTTGAAGCCTGCTGGGAGAACTTGCAGATGGCTATGTCACACAGCAGTCAAGGCACTCTGTGATTTTTGTTCAGGACACAGAAAGAAAGCTGCAAGGGGCTGTTGGGGAGGTCTCCTGGGGGCCCTATACAAATGTTGGTATCCCTTCTACATATCCTCAGCACTTCCTGTTCCATACATGCTGAAAAAGTCCTCTGAGCACTTGCAAATTTTCACTTAAGGACTTTTTCTGGAACCCTGTAGGACAGGTCTGAAGTGCCACAGAATTTCCACCGGAAGCATCCTTCAACCAATAACAGATGGGAATTAAAGGATAACTGTACCAATTGTGGTAGGCTGAAAAAACGACTTCCAGATATATGAAGTCCAAGTCCCTGGAAACGTGAATATTAACTTATACAGGCAAAGGTGTTATTAAGTTAAAAATTTTAAGGTGAAGAGATTATCGGCCAGGCACAGTGGCTCACGCCTGTAATCTCAGCAGTTTGGGAGGCCAAGGTGAGTAGATCACAAGATCAGGAGTTCGAGACCAGCCTGGTCAATATGGTGAAACCCTGTCTCTACTAAAAATGCAAAAATTAGCTCGGCATGGTGGCACGCACCTGTAGTCCCTGCCACTACGGAGGCTGAGGCAGAAAAATCGGTTGAACTGCGGAGGTTGCAGTGAGTCAAGATGCATCACTGACTCCAGCCTGGGTGATAGAGTGAGACTCCGTTTCAAAAAAATAAAGAAGACATTATGGGCAATCACATGGATCCTTTTAAGAGACAGATAGGAGAAGACAGAAAAGAAGGCAATGTGACCACATAGGCAGAGATTGGAGTGATGTAGACAAGTCAAGGAATTCTAGCAGCCACCTGAAGAGGGAAGAGACAAAGAACAAATTCTCCCCTACAGCCCGGTCCAGTGATATTAAGTGCAGACTTGTAGACTCTAGAACTGTGAAAGAATAAATTTCTGTGTTTTAAGCCACCAAATTTGTGATAATTTGTTACAGTAGCCATAAAAAACTAATATACCAATAAAATATAATGAAACATACCAACGTCCTTAATCCTCAGAGGTAGGACACCTCTAAGGCAGCTCTCCCCAAACTTTTTGGCACCAGGGAGGACAGGTTTGAAGGAAGACAATTTTTCCACAGATCAGGGTGGGGGATGGTTTTAGGATGAAACTGTTCCACATCAGATCATCAGGCATTAGTTAGATTCTCAGAAGGAGCGTCCCACCTCAAACTGCACCTCGAATGTGCAGTTCACAATTGGGTTCAAGCTTCTATGAGAATCTAATGCCTCCAGTGATCTGACAGGAGGCAGAGTTCAGGCAGTAATGTCACTCACCTGCCGCTCATTTCCTGCTGTGCAGCCCGGTTCCTAACAGGCCACGGACTGGCACAGGTCTGTGGTCCTGACTCCCGGGTTAAAATAATTTAATTTAATTTAATCATGGCTCACTGCAGGGCTGACCTCCTGGGCTCAGGTGTGAAACCCCTGGTCTAAGGAGTCCTGCCCTTAGAGCAGGGATCCCAGGACCCTACTCCAAGAGAAATAAGATCACATTCATAGTTAGTAGGGATTAGGATTTCAACATATCTTTTTTTGGAGGTGGGACACAATTCAACTCAAAGTCAAATTCAGAGGACCCCAGTTGTATCACTTATTTAGGTACTTTTTACATTTTCCTAGATATAAATTATTTCATTTTATCCTCAATAATTGTATGATATAAATATTAGCTGTGTGTAATTAATTTTTTAATAAATGAATTACAGGATTAGATATTATAGTGTAGCCAAGTTTGTGTTTACACCAGGTGGGAAACGTAACAAGATGCCAGTCCCACTAGTGGGAGTAGTTTTCCAACAAAAGGGATCAAATACCTTAAGCTGTGTTCCTAATCTGTAATATTGTAGTCAGGGAAAAATTAAAGAGGGATTTTCCTAGGGTTGTGATACACGTTCTTTTCTATTTAAGATACTTATTCTTTTTTATTTAAGATGTTTGTTGATAAATTAAACTAAGAAATTATATTTCCTGTTTCTTGCAATGATTGTTCAGAGCCATTATTTATTCATGGTCTTTCAAAATTCCTAGGGAAGAAAAAGTAGATTCCATTAACAAAGTCATGTACAGTTCTTTGAGCAGCAATAGTTTCTCACCCTCCACTCTGTACCAGACTCTGCTAGGAGCTCACTGTGAAAGAATGTTCTGTAAAACAAGGATGTATTGTGTCTAGGTCTGTATTCCACAGCTGCTGGGAAGTATAGCTGAATGGGAAGAAAGCTATCAAATAAACTAACATCTCAGGTATCAGGTATATCATCCTAACACCTCCTACAATGCCATTCCTACTTATTTTATTTTTTAATTTACTATTATCATTATTATTATTTTATTTTGAGACAAGGTCTTTCTCTGTTGCCCAGGCTGGAGTGTGGTGGCTCAATCATGGCTCACTGCAGCCTTGACCTCCTGGGCTCAAGAGAGCTTCTTGCCTCAGCCTCGAGAGTAGCTGGGACCATAGGTGCACACCACCATACCCTGCTAGTTGTTTACATACTTATTTTTTTAATAATACTCTGTACTCCAGGCCGGGTGCAGTGGCTCACACCTGTAATCCCAGCACTTTGGGAGGCCGAGGGAAATGGATCATGAGGTCAGGAGTTCAAGACCAGCCTGGCCAACATGGTGAAACCCATCTCTACTAAAAATACAAAAATTAGCCAGGCATGATGGTGCACAGGTGGCTGAGGCAGGGGAATCGCTTGAACTCGGGAGGCGAAGGTTGCAGTGAGCCAAGATTGTGCCACTGCACTCCAGCTGGGCAACAGAGAAAGACCTCATCTCAAAAACAAACAGACACAAACTCTGTACTCCACCTATCACCAAAGTTTAAGTCCTGTCTGCCTTTGGTTACAAATTTGGAAATATTTATGCGTATACGCCTAAGACCTGCTTGGATGGCATTTATGCTTCTGATTTCTTTCCTTCACTTTCCAAGCTTCTGCTGATCTTATTTAAAATTCACTTGGGTGAATAAATGGATAGGTAAATAAAATTTCTAAGGCCGGGCACGGTAGCTCACACCTGTAATCCCAGCACTTTGGGAGGCTGAGGCAGGTGGATCACCTGAGGTCTGGAGTTCGAGACCGTCCTGGCCAACACGGTGAAACCCCATCTCTACTAAAAAGACAAAAAAAAAAAAGTTAGCCAGGCATGGTGGCATGCACCTGTGGTCCCAGCTACTCAGGAGGCTGAGGAGGAAGAATCGCTTGAACCCAGGAGGCGGAGACTGCAGTGAGCCGAGATTGCACCACTGCACTCCAGCCTGGTGACAGAGCAAGACTCTGTCTCAAAAAAAAAAAAAAAAAAAATTAAAAAAATAAAGTAAAATATCTACTCCAGCATCTGTCACACCAAAAAGAAGATAAGGATCTGCCCCTAAGGAATCTCTTTCTTGAGCCCATTAGGGGAAAAGGACTTTTAAATATCCTATTTAGGACTGTTTACACCCAGAGAAGAAAAAGGGAATTGCCAGTCTCTGGAGGTGGCAAAAAATGGGAAATGGAGGAAAGGAAGGAAGTGAAAAAGACAGGCTCCAAAACATAGTATGATTTGACGTGTCAGTTCTAGTATGTATGTGAATTATCTACTGCTGTTTAAGAAATTACCCTAAAACTTGGAAACTTAAAACAATAATAAGCATTCTTTAACACAGTTTCTATGGGTCTGGATTTTAGGAATGGCTAAGCAGGTTTGTTCTGGTTCTGGATGTTTCAGTCTAGATGTTGATCAAGGCTGCAATACCTGAAGACTTTACCGAGGCTCAAGGATTAACCTCCAGGATGGTTCATTCATATGTATATTGGAAAAAAGCTTCAGTTTCTCACTACATGAACCTCTCCATAGGACTAACTGAGTGTCTCCATGACAAAGCAGCAGGCTTCCCCTAGAGTACATTATCCAAGAGAGAGCAAGAGGAAAGCTCTAATACCTTTTAAAACCTAGTCTTGAAAGTCATCATTTCTGCTATTCTATTTGTCATAAGTAAGTCACTTAAACTAAACTATACTCTATGCAGGGGAATTGACATTCACCTCTTGAAAGGGAAGACTATCAAAAAACTGTGGACATATTTTAAAACCACCAGAGTGGGGTTCAATGAGTATTTACTGAGCATCTATATTGGGACCTGGGTATGCACTGGAATTTAAAAATAAACTATTTTCCTATCACTAAAGAAATAAGAGTTTTTATGTAGGTAGACAAGAGAGCCAGTTTTAGAATACATGACATTACAATGCTGTAATAGGTTTAAAACCAAAGGAGCATGAAGATAAGATTTAAATCATGGACATCATAAGGAACTAGTTTTCTGCAGAGCAAAAGAGAAAGGTTATTTTATACCCTGTATGACTGTCCATTCATAAAACTTCAAAGGACCTGAACTGAGAACTAAATACCAAAGATAGTGACTTACTCTGTTTTGTAACCCCATACCTAGGTTAGTACTTCGTACCTAAGAAGAATCAATAAATGAGAGAGATCCAAGATGGCTGCTTAGCAACAGCTCAGGAACGTAGCTCCCAGTGAAAGCGCAGAGAACGAGTGGACGCCGCACTTTCCGACGAATTTTTGTTGCCCACAGACTGGGAGAGTCCCGGCAGAGAAGCCACACGGGTCGCCAGCGTGACTCTTTTGGCCGGCGCGGCTCTTTTGCCGGCGCCCGGCGCGGCGCTTCCCAGTGCAGAGTATAAGGGACGGACGGCCTCGGCTGGTCCCATCCCCACAAGGAAAACAGCAATTGGAAGCGCTGAGGACTGAGAGTTTCACAGCAAGCACAGCGAACCCGGGAAGGTCCGGCTCTGTGGGGAACGGGTGTCCGCCAAAGGAAAACTAAGAAACAGAAAAACCTTCATCACCGGGCGGAGAGAGATCCAAAATGGCCACGTAGCAGCAGCTCGGGATTGTGGCTCGCGGTGAGGGCGCAGAGAGTGAGTGGATGCCGCAATTGCAGACGAATATTTGATGCCCACGGACTGGGAGATTCCCGGCGAGGGAATCTTTTGGCGACTCTTTTGGCCGGCGCGGCGCTTCTCGGTGCGGAGTGTGCGGGACTGGGTGGTGCCCTTTTAGTCAGGCTC